>BRDA01014165.1:22427-36037 GCA_036984385.1 Crenuchus spilurus
TATTGTGAGAGAGGAGAGACTGTGTTGTGAGAGAGGAGAGACTGTATTGTGAGAGAGGAGAGACTGTGTTATTTTAAGAGGTCAAAGCAGAGGTATAGTAAGAGGGTTTCTGCTCAAGTCTACTCTTCCCAGGTATTAAGAAAACCTTTCACAGCAAACAGACATACACAAAAATGTTGATGCAATGTTGTGTTATGACAGTAACAAATATACTCAGTCATAGCAGAATATTATGACCATTAGTTTTGGATAAAATCATCACAGATATCTTGTGACAGGGTTTGTTGCATATATAAATGAGCACACCAGTACGTTGTAGCAGAATGCAAAATGATCATCATAGGAAAAGGACACAGTTTGATGGATGTCTAAAAGGGCATTATAATAGTGTTCTGGGCTAGGGCTGGTAGCATCTTGCAAACTGCTAACTTTGTGGGATGTTCTAGAGCTGCTGTAGTGAAGGTGTACCAAGAATGGACTAATCATACACTGAGTTCCTCCCAATGGCATAACAGTGGTGCCTTGCAGGTCTTTGATGCCAGAGGGAAACAATGGTACACCACAGTGGACCTGTTAAGTTCTATAATGAACACAGGACCAACAAAGAAAGTGTCAGAGATCACCACTGAGCAATCACTGTTAAGTCTGATCCTGTGAAGCAGATGCATGGTTAAGGTATTCTGATACGTCTGTGCATCATTCAAGTAATATACGTATAGGTGTTTGATAAAAATGTCCTGAATTTAACCCCAGCTTTAACTAGTATTGCAGTCAAAACCAAGACAGAGGGCACATAGGACTGATTTTCTCAGACAGGGATTAAGCATAGTCTTGGACTATATTCTATTTTGTGGAGACTCGACATTCAGAATTCTATAGTTCAGGAAAAGGCTTAATAACTCTCCTGGTAAACAACCGACAGAGTTCAAGTCAAGACCATCACTTTGTAATCATCAAAACCAAGACCAAAAGTGGGTAAGACCAAGATGAGATCAAGACTTTAACCTGTGGTCTCAAGATTAAATACTTGAGTATTAAAACTCTCGCCTCTGCACAAGAACGTTTTTAAATGAATGAATCTTAACTTCTGTAAAAAAAAATACTGTATTACAAATTCAGGACCGTTTGCCCTGAGGGCCCTGTTTTTCTCTGATTTTCAGAGAAAAGACAAAAACAAACACATAAACACAGTTCAGAGTCCTTCCTTCTCTTTCCATGAGCTCTGCTTTGTAGACTGTAATTACTGTCATTATGATAAACAGAGCATTTAATCATACACACACACAAACACACACTGACAAAACGCAAACGCACACACACACACCCAAACCACAACCACAAAAGCACGGTAAAGAAACCTTCAGGTACACACATTCAGAAAGCGCTAGTATACACACAACACATTTATTTTTAAATTATTTTTATATAACCTCACTTTTCATCTGAAATATATGTTAAACCCACAGGCCTTAGAGAATGGTACAGAAGTAGAGACCAAAATATGTGAATGGTAACTCTAGACAGACACTTAGGTAAAATAATTTCAAACAAAGGAAAATTAGCATAAGAATGAATTACTGAAATTAGTTTAGTGGATTTACTGTTAATTAATTAACCTCCTGTATTGTTTCTGTTGGCTTGGATCGGACCCTGAATCTTTACTGTCACTGATTTACAGTAGCTGTTGCACTGTACAGCTACACTGAATAATGACTCCAACTTAACTGCTTGGACTACCATTTTTTAACAGCCATTTATCACATTTTTCTTCATTATTTTTATGACATAATATAATGTACCCATGTACAACATGTAGCAAAGTATTTCATAACTGGAGAACTTTGGAGCTTTGCTGTGAGCTGTGAAATTTTGACATTTATTCTTTGTTTATCACTGGAACTCTCATCGTCCTTCCTTGGGTATTTCACACATTCTGGCTTTTGACAGTCCATGCACCACAAGTACATGAAATGAATGCATTCCATTCAAGCCTTTCAGGGGAAGTGCACTTTGAAGGATGCTCTGACAGTGCTTTTAGTGCTCCTTCTCAAGTCTATTTGGCATTTATTAAAGGGTCCCATGAGCTTTTGGGGCTTTAGTTGCATCCCAATTTATTTTAGACAATTTTTCAAGCACAGATGCTGGTGACTCTGAATGAAGTTTAAAGTGAAAGTTCAGGAGAAGCATCTAAGCCACACAAACCACCATTTCACCACCAGTTGCTACCAGCAGCTCTACTTCCCTGTTGAGTTGCATTAAAAAATATTAAAAAATGATGCAGGCTGCTGTCTGAAGTGGCTGCCCAGGAAAGTTAACCTCAAAGCTCCAGTTATAAACTAAGCACTCTAAACATACCAGGACTGATCAACTACATCAAGGTGAGACATTCTTTTAAGCATATATTTGAATTTGAAGTTCAGATTCAGACTCAGCTGTATTGTCAATAAACCTCATGAAATGACAGAATGAAATATAACTTCCTAAGCTTAGTGTGTAGCGTGATTAAAGTTATGTCAGCCGTAGTTCAAACCATGAGTTGTTTCTAGTATAGAAGACAATGTAAGGTCAACCATTTAGATAGTAACTTACCCCACAGTTTAGGAGCACTGATTTTTATTACCATCATTGCCAAAGACCTACAAACCAGCAGCATCTCTCTAGGTCACAAGAATGAGTATATACAGTACCAGCAAAAATTGGACACACCTCATTCAATGTTTTTTTTTTTTTTTTTTCCTAAATTGTACATTAATACTGAAGTCATCCAGACTATGGACACATACGGAATCATGTAGTAAACTTAAAAGTGTTAAACAAACCTAAATATGTTTTAGATTTTAGATTCTTCAAAGTAGACACACAACTGATGTCTCAAACATACATGCAAATATATATATATACACACATACAGGGGTTGGACAATGAAACTGAAACACCTGTCATGTTAGTGTGGGAGGTTTCATGGCTAAATTGGACCAGTCTGGTGGCCAATCTTCATTAATGTCACATTGCACCAGTAAGAGCAGAGTGTAAAGGTTCAATTAGCAGGTAAGAGCACAGTGACCAAGACAGCAAGTCTTTGTGTCTAAATATTATTGAGCCACTTTGGGGTGTTTTGGAGGAGCGAGTCAGGAAACGGTTTCCTCCACCAGCATCACATAGTGACCTGACCACTATCCTGCAAGAAGAATGGCTCAAAATTCCTCTGACCACTGTGCAGGACTTGTATGTCATTCCCAAGACGAATTGACGCTGTATTGGCTGCAAAAGGAGGCCCTACACTATACTAATAATATTATTGTGGTCTAAAACCAGCTGTTTCAGTTGAATTGTCCAACCCCTGTATATATGTTAGGTCATTGGGTGTGTATGTGTGTCCTCAGAGTGTTGCTTACGTAGGACGACTAAAGGGAATTCAGTTGGACTTTAATGTATTGCTTGTCTGAAATGGTGGAAACAGTCATTTAGAGTTGCACACACAGTCCTGTTTTACTACCCTTAGGAGCTTTTTTTTACCTCCTGTAATCAGTTTTTTAAGGGTGGAAAAATGCAGGACATGCAATTTGTAACAGCTAATCATTTTTATTGGTAAATTTTTATGATCTGGAGAGCTGCAAGGAAAGATTTCTCATTGCCAGTGTGTGTGTGTGTGTGTGTGAGAGAGAGATTTCTCTGGAGGTATGTCCTGAATTACCTTGTGAGGTAGCTTTGCCTTGTCTGCTCTTGAATTTTTGCTGCTTTTGCTTCAAACCTCCACTTGGAAGCAGAAAATAATTAACTGCCAAGGACAGTCAGAGTTTGTGTGTGTATATGTTTATGTGTGTGTGTGTTTGTGTGAGAATGTAAAATATAAGAAGAAAAATAGAAAATAGTTGATTTGAAATCATTGTTCATTATTACAGTGATACAGTGTATAGTTCTCTGAGTAAACTAACATAATGACAGTAATATATCAGTCCAGTGAAAGATTTTTTTCCCTCATTTTATTGTTAATACAGTACCTCTCCATCAGTGAGCTTTCAGATTTTTACCAACCTAGGAACCATAGCTGTCATATTAAAGTGAATGTTTCCAATGCAGCAGACATAAGAGACTATATCGCTCTCCCTGAAGCATACTGAATCTCGCTGGTCCGTCTCTGGGGAAATAAAAGAGAAGAAGAGAGAAGTTCAACACTGCCCTTTTCACTAAAGCAGCCCACCTGATTCTGCCCATGCAGGATAGAGATTAATGTCAATACTGAACCTCGGGTTGTGTTCTAGACATTCCATCAAGGGATTAATATGCAAAGCATCCAGACAAGGAGAAGGATTTTGCAGGCTACCGCAGAGATGTCTCACATAGTCTCAGAAATGGTCTCACTGGTCTTTCTTAGCTTTGTGGCATAATTAGTTTTATTAAGAAAACTTTAAGAACCCAATTTTTAGCAGACCACAAAACTTTTTAGAACTACTAACAAAAAATGCAGGGTTTAAAACAATCTTATTTGGGTCATTTCCATAATGTAGTGATGGGTCACTATACAACAGAACACATGCTGGATTAAACTGACCCAGCAGTTAACCCAACAGGCTGTGTTAAAAGAACTACTATTCTAAGTGGTTACTTTCACCCAGCACTGGGAGTGTTTTAAGCATTTTTTGGGGTCAATGTGCATGAATATTTAATGACATACAGTACTATTGCTATGCAGTTTATAGCAGCCACCTATATATTCTAAAATTCATTGGGCTAAAAATACCAAAACCATAGTAACCTATAAACTGCAGCCCAGAACAGGGTTCAGTATAATCTCATTAAAATGTTAAAATAACTAGTATTCAAAACTTCTGAACCATCATTTAAGTCAGTATCATACATGCACACAGTCAGATACACAACCTCCATTATCTTATTTGCTTAATCCTGGTCAGGGTCATGGTACGGCAGGGCATTACACTATCTTAGCTAATCCAACCCTTCACACACACAAGGACAGTTTAGAGTACCCAGTTCACCTGACCTCCATGTTTTTGGATTGTGTGAGAAAACAAGAGACCCTGGAGGAAACCCAAGCAGACATAGGGAGAACATGGAAACTTGACCCAGATGGGGACTTGAACCCAAATCTCAGTTCAAAGAGGTGCTAACCAACACAAGTATGCTAACCACTTAGTCAGATACACAATGTAGATACATTTGGACCAGCGTCAGCTAGACAGGCACTTTTTACGATGTCAAATTTAGAAATGTTTGTTTTTCTTAACTGGGCAAGCTTTCTGTCTTGTTTTGCTAAGCAGAGATGTAACAGATGAATAGACACTTTATATGCAGAAACCCACAAGGGGATCAAAAGTGCCAAGAATTCCAATTTTGGCACACCATGCTCTACTTTTCCATAGTCCACAGAGAGCTAAAAGTTTGGCACTTATGGGCGTCCAGCATGCACTGTTTTCTAATAGCAGTATTTAACTCTGCAGACTGGATGTGTGAAATGTGATTTTAGTGAGTCAGATCTGAGAGTTTAGTCCCCACTCCCTTGTGTGGTGTTTTAAAGGAAAAAAGGTGTGAAAACCCACATGAGCAACACAACACATCCTACTTGTGCCTGGCAAATGTGTGAACGTTGATGAGCGTCCTTAAGTGAAAACATGTCCATGGAAGACCTGTGCTCTATACTGTCTTGGTGTGCGTGCAAAACACTGTATTTGTGCTGAAGGAAGTGCATGCAGTTGAACTAAGATTGTTCAGCAACATGTTTTTTAACAAGTGAGATATTTGTTACAGTTTGACATTGTTTCTTTAGGTTTGTGTGAAATGGCAACTCTTTTTGAGACTTCTTCAGAAGTATCCTTTTAGTCCAATCAATGGTATATTTTGGCTATTACTGTTATTTTCTGTAATGAAATAGTGCAATGCATTACAGTTAGGGATGCACTGAAATGAAATTTTTTGGCTGAAACCAAACAAAATGGAACATTTGGTCAAATACTGAAAACAGTTTGTCATTTCTGTAAATCATTATAAACTTATTAACTAAACTATTTCCCAATAAGCCCTGTGGTTAGTAAGGAATGAATGTCTGCATTTTAATAAGTTGGTTTGACATCATTAAGTTTAATAAGATGAGTTTAATTTATTATTTTTACATTTCTACAGTTCTACATTGTTAGAAAAATTACTCAAGACAATAAGATATGAACATGTAAGAAGATGCATGTATGTTACATTATTACTAATATGTAATTAAAAAATGAAACAAAATGATGAAAATCTATAACATGTATGATGTAAGTCACATGTATGTTTTGTGTGTTTAATCTGAGTGTCACTGACTACAGACACTGAAACATTTCACGTCTTTTCTGGTAAATTTGTTCCCAAACACTGCAGCTTGCCACTGTAGCTAAATGGCTAACACAGACACAAAGCTACGTGGCTAAGACAAACACAAAGCTAACCAGCTAACACAAACAAAAAGCTAACCAGCTAAGACAAACACAAAGCTAAGCGGCTAACACAAACACAAAGCTAAGCGTCAAACACAAACAAAGCTAAACAGCTAACACAAACACAACGCTAAGTGACTATTCTGGCTTCATCATAAGTGTTGTTAAAAATAAAACCTTGTTTTTGACTAATTAGTTTATTTCACATAGTAATTTCGGTTGCTGAAAATTTGGTGCATCCCTATTTACAGTTAAAATTGTTGTGAACACTTTATAGTTACAAATTTAGGTAGAATTCTGTTGTGTAAACTGAGTGAAAAAATGTGCTGCACAGATACATGCATCAGCTATGATACAAACAATGTAAGTATACCCTTAAAGTCACAACATGGTTGTTATGCTGTACATGGAGCAGGTCTGGGCAGGGTTTGTGGAGTCAGTCCAACAGAATCTTTTATGTTTCCTAATTTCCCAATCACATCAATGACTGTTACTTTCAGTAACAGGCTCCTTCAGCTCCGCTGCAACAAGGAACGGTACAGGAGATCATTCCTCCCAACAGCGATCTCACTGTATAACACCTCACCACTTGCCCGGACATTATTACTGTGACTTTAACACTTATCACGTTAGTTAACATTAACGTAATTACTAATAACTCAGGAAACTATTGATCTCCTCAGGACTACACACCAGGACTACACATCAGATTACACATTGCACTGCACAGCTCACTTTACTATAATATTTATTTGTACAACTTAAGTTTTAGTTTTTATTTAGACGACTATTTTATTGTATTTAATTTTTAAGTATTTAATTTTTGACTTACTTGTTTACACTTACTGTATGTATCTTTTGTCCTTCTGCTGAAGCTGCTGTAAAAATTGACATTCCCCCTGGGATAAATAAAGTTATCTATCTATCTATCTATCTATCTATCTATCTATCTATCTATCTATCTATCTATCTATCTATCTAATTAACAGGTTATTATTGGGGGTTCCACATTATTGTAATATCAGTGGTTTCATATTAAAATTCATTAATATTTACATTTGAGTGTGTGTCTGTGTGCGTATGTTTACCAGTCTGTGATAAGCCATCTATTTACAAGCCTCTAAGTGTAACTATTATCAAAATAATTCAGAATTTCTGCTTATTTTTACTCAAAAATGAGGTATAATTCTGTGTAAATAAGATCTATTGACCATACAGTCCAAACATATGTGTAACATTGGTGATAATGAGCTGAAGTGAAGTTGACTGAAAATGACTGGGTGATAATTTTATGCTACATGCTTTTAACAGTTTATTATTTATAAATAATATGTAATAATGTGTTAATATTTTATTAATGGTTAATATAAATTTTTATTATTTTATTATTCATAATGTTTAATAGTTATTATTAGTATATTATTAATAGTAACTAGTAATTATTAAAATAAAAATCAATTTGTCAATATTTATTCATAATTAATAATTATTAAATTTGTGTTCAAGCAACAAAAAAATGTATTTGAACATGTAATACATTATACGCCCACAACTCCATCCCCCGCTAAGGTGTCCTCTTTTTCATCACCTCAGATCTGGTCACCCTATGTATAATACGTGATGCATTTAAAATATAACTTTTCATGTTATCTCAACATTTTTTTTGTGCCTGTGTCTGTATAAAACCAACACTGCTTGAAACTTGTTCATTCACATTTGCCAGGTCCTCCATTAGCTATTAGCATTCAAGTAGCTTTTTGTGATTCACATCAATGACTTGTCCTGGTTAGCGGAACAGAATGGAAAAATCAGTACCCATCCACTGAGATCCCTGAGATTTCCACCTTTCTTCTAACTCTCTGATGGATGCGAGAAGACTGAGCGTGCCTTGGGAGGTGGGGTGGTGGTGGTGGTGGTGGTGGTAGAGGATTCAGGTGAGCTGTTGAAGGTGTCCATTAGCTTAGCTCGGTGGAGCTGCTAAATTGAATGAGTGAGTTGAGGAGTGTGTGCGTGTGTGCAGGTCGGCCTTGTCGTGAATGTGTCTGCGGAAGCAGACGGAAGGTAGAGAACGAGTTTAGCGTGTTATTGTGAGTTTCCTGTCCCGCTGTGTGCCCACGTCAGGCCTCTGCGGTGTAATTCGAACTGACTAGTTGAGCGAGGTTTTGTCTGAGGCAGCGCACCCACCCCTCAGCTCGCCTCAGCTCTGACTGCATCTGTCTGCCTCAGGCAGAGCTAACATGGCTCCTTCTTCCCAGAACACTCCTCACTTCACACACCAGGGACGCAACTGCAACAGCAGCGTCCGCCAGTGGATGGTTCTCAGTCAAATGTGAAGAAAACTCACAACTCTTGTTCCAGCAGAATTTGGTATCATATTTTTGAAAGTTAACGCCACACAGAGAGGCACTGGCTTGGATTTTTGGCAGGAAACTGAAAATAAACAAGACAGAAGGGGGTAGAGAATATCTCTATTAGTCTGCATCGATTGCTGGATTAATTAAAGCTATCTGAGCTGTTATCCGTGTTTATTGAACTGGACATAATAGGTTTAGTTCCAGACCGGGTATTTGTCCGCTCGCTCAGAAACACTGCTGGGGGGAAGGGAAAAACAAGGAACTCTGGAGGACATATGCTACTTATTACTAATGTAATTAAAGCAACTGAGATGACAGTAAATTTAATATGTCTTAACTAAGACCTTACACAGAGGAGCAGTCCAGGCAGAAACATTTAGCTGTTGTTGGTGTTCTGTGTTCTCAGGACTCTGAGGACACTTCAGGCACATTTATGTGTAGAAGTCTTGAAGAAGCGAACAGAGAGCAGCCATTGTCAGCAGTGGCCTCATAGACCCAGTGGACACCACAGGAGTGCTTGTATGATTTTAATTTGTTGTTCCAGCCTTCCCTGGTAGGCCTATTCATAGTACAGTGCTGGACAAACAGCCAGGCGTGATAAGTAACATTTTATATTCCAGCTTTGGGACACAACTGAGCTTCAAAACAAAAGTCTTTGTTTTACTCCAGTGTGGGAATTGGAATTGGAGGGGAAATCGTAGCTGATATTAACTAATAAACCTCTTCATTGAAAGCACATTTCCATTGTCATTTCATTTAATCCTGATCAGCATCACAATTAGTACCATTCACTTAGCACAGGGCAGGGCAGGGCATCAATCCATTGTTGGGTACACACAATTTAGAGTACCCAGTTCACCTGAACTTCATGTTTTTGGACTGTGGGTGGAAACCAGAGACCGGGAGAACATGGAAACTCCACCCAGATGGAGATTTGAACCCAAAACCCCAGCACTAAGAAGTGAACATGCTAACCACCAGGCCACCATGCTACCCTAAGAGCATATTGCAGTATGCAAAAATAATCAAGCTACATCTTCGCTCTTTTGTTTTCCTTTCACCACCCTTATCTTTCTGTGTGTAAACAAATGCTTCTTTTATTATAGCAGATGCTAACCATTCACCTCAGTCTGTTCTCTCTCCTCTATCATTCTCCCTTTTAACATTCATCCATATGGGGATTCACTCTCAATCTTCAAATGTACGAAGCCTCTCTGTTCATTAAGTGTCACTGACAATTGTGCAACATGTTAGAGCAGATTTGAGAAAGTGTGTCTTGATGGCACACCCATGGAAAAAACCTCCTCCTCTTCCTCCTCCTCCTTCCCGCAAGCTCTCGGAGGAGCAGCTGTGAGGGAGGGAAAGGGCCTTTCGCCGCCTGTGACGAAGATGGAAAGTGTTGGTTGCGTGCTTTGGGCAACTTATCAATAATGGATCAAATTGGTAGGCAACATTAATTAGGGGAAAGATGAAGAGCTTGTGTTTGGGACTTTGTGTATATGCATGTGTTCCCTCCTCTCGAAGGATCTTCCACTCGTGCCCCAGACTCAAATGCTAGCGTGTGTTGGCTGCACTAATTGTTTGGCATTTTTTGATATGGAATATGAAAACATCTCCACTGGAATTAGGTCTAATACAGCATCCAGTATGTCTGAACACCTCAAAAGAAATCAGAAAGTGAGGGCAACGCAACACAGAAAGAAAGCTCATTTTTCCTGACGTTTGCTGCCTCACTGTGCCCTGATGGGTACAAGCAGCTTTGCGGAACTCTCTCTCTCTCCGTCCTTGAAAGACAACTCGATCAAGTAAAAGAAATAAATGGCTATCTGATTGATCTTCCCAGAGAATTGTGAACATTTTATTATTGGCTTAAAAGGTCTGTATAGTCACTGATTGAATGTCTTTGATGCACTTGATAGATAGGCCATTGACACAAAGTCTGTTCTTTCTCTGAGACTCAATTTCTTTTGGCTTTCATGGCAGATTTTTCTTTCTCAAGGCTTTTTATCTTCCCATTTAATTTCCGAGCAAACTGAGAACCGGCGATGACTATTTGTGTTGTGAATTATGCAGCAATATAAATTTAATTAACCTAAAGGCAAGAGTTTCATCATATTGAACATGCATATTTAACATGCCAACAAATGGCTGTGATTTGCATGACGAGGACAAATGGAAACTGAATGGCCATATACGTCTGAGCATAGCCGGAGTTCAGCATATTTATTTACATTAATATACTCCGGATAGTCCAAGCACACACACACACACACACACACAATAGAAGAAATATGCGATAGTTCAAAACCTCTTAGCAATTCCCTGTATTGCACTTCCAAAACACGTATTACAATGAGTACATTTAATTAGTGCTATCTCGTCTCGGGTTTTTTAATCCGTAGCTCCTGGCAAACATGAAGCTTAATGTGGTGGAAAATCGTGATTTTAGAGGAGATGAAATAATGATGCGAGTCTGTGGTTTAATCATGTTGACATATGCGATCTGTCCTCTTGCTCACTTGTGTGTGTGTGTGTGGTTGTGTGTGTGTGTGTGTGTGTGTCCTGCAGGCAGCTGTTCATTTGAAGAGCACTACAGTAAGTGTGGGTACAGCGTAGCTCTGGGGACCAATGGCTTCGCCTGGGAGCAAGTCAACACCTGGGAAAGGCCCACTATGGATGCTGCTGTTCCCACAGGTATGAACACTCTGGGACTGTTCTTTCTCTATATGTCTCCATCCTATTTCCCTTTTTGATCACTTTTGATCACAAATTTTTTACAGCAAATGAATGCAATAACTGTTCATTTCACCGATTTGTGTATGATTTGCTTGAAAGCATCAAGACAAATAGAGTTTTATCAAAAAGTCAAAAGGTTTGACTTTTTACCCATTATGTGCACTTTGGTGGCTAAACGGACACACTCATACAGACTGTATAGTAGGCCTAACACACCAACATTGACTGTAGCCTGTGGGTTGGCTCATGTTATTAAAATAATACAAAAACTGTAAAACTGCTCAGCTAAAAATGGACCAATTGCTGGACTGATCATCTAATTCCAGTTCTGACTGTATTCCAATCAGATACTTCTTCTCTCTGTCCTGGACTCTTCTCAAGTTGAACTGACTACTCTCTATTGTCATCCTCATCAAGACTCTCTCCTTACTGGATGCTCATAATGAGATGACTGACTCTCCCTCCCTCTCTCCCTCCTCCCCTCCTTCTCTCATCATGCTGTGCTCAGTAGGCCAGCTCTCGCAAAGTCTGCTCCTCTCTGTAGCTCCGTTTTTGGTTCACAGTCAGACAAATGGCAATCAAGCCTGCTGTCTCTCTCACTCAACCGCCTCCTATAGCGCTCAACAACTCCATGCCGCGCCGTCCCCTTAAAGCCAATAGAGTCAGCCTCCGAGCCCCATCTTCAGCTGCCAGCTAACTTAACCTCCCTCAAATGACTGACGCTCTGCCCTGACACTTCACCGCTACAGGAGATTGCTTACATACTCTGAGCCGAAGATACAGACAAATGCAGCCGTGTCCCTGTAAAGGGTGCACTTCAAAGGTTAGGGGGCTATAACAAGTCCATATGGGGATTCATAGCTGTAGGATAGGTCTATTAACTGGTGAGGAAGAAGCATGTGAGTTAAAGGTCAGCCCTTGACCTGTCCCAGAATGGAGGTTGGGTTTGTGGCGTGGCAGGATATGAAGCCTTTCTGCAAAAAATTGAGGACATCAGCTGTTGTGAAATGAAACCAGGCCAAAAAACATCAAAGACCTGTTTTTTTTTTTCAAGAGGAGCAACAAGCAGGCCGTGTTTGATAAAAAAATATGCGAGCACTTATTAATAAATTAACAACAGGAAAGGCACCATCTGCCTGCATGTTGAAGTCATCACTATCTGATTGTCTAATCAGGCGGGTGTTTGGGGTTGGGGGGTGGGGGGTGGAGGTTTAGTGGGCCACTCTATCACTCCCGTGGAGACATACTGCTAGCAGACTGTCTCTATGATTGTCTGGCTTTTAATAGAGTGCTACTTGAATTACACCCGAGATGCCAAAGACCTGATGGAGGAGGCTGGAGAGTATCAAGACAAAGGGAGACATGTGAGAGATGTGAGTGAGCGAGAGCACAAAGTTACCTTTTAACAGAAAAGGAGGGGTGAAGAGAAGAAGAAGGCTCAGCTGGGAAAGAAGGGATGTTAATATGTTCTTGCATGACAGGTAATGTAGCCTGTCAAGGGTTCAGCATGGTCCATCTGACATGTTTTGGAGCGAGAGCGAGTGAAACATCTGAATGATTTATATTGTATTATCTACTGAGCCTGAACACCGACAGCACCCGAAGCACAGACACACACCTATTGATTTGGCCATCTAAGCTCAGCTTAGTTTGAACAGGTCACTGTGAGTTTTACAATAATGTCATGGTTTGATCCACTTTCTCTGTGAAATTGAAAAGTCAAATGCTGATAGGCGACATGCCCATGCATGAAGCAAGAAGGCAGTAAATCCTGCCGTCTCACGACCGTTCAATTTGCTAGAATAAAATGACTGGTGTGTGTTTGAAAGTCTTTAAGCTGATATGATAAGCTTGGCTCTGTTTCTCTTTGGTATTCTTTTTTTTTTTTGCTTAAAATCAAGACTACAGCCTTGATTCTCTCCATTGACATGGCCGCACATGGGGAAAAATATCAGAGTGATCCAAACCTCCATTTTTTCTTTCTGTACGCGAATCGTTCTGAGCCAAAGTATAAATCTTCAGCTTCCATTTTATTCCTCCATGCACTGTGGGTCACATCCATAGACACAATCCATTCTTCCCAGCCTCGTTC
>BRDA01014165.1:41400-55626 GCA_036984385.1 Crenuchus spilurus
TTTTTTTTTATCCAATGTGGTAGTCGCCAATTAACCCAACCCATTAGTGGCTCCCCCCATCACTTTGCACTGTCCCTGACTCTAGGAGGGTGAAGACATGCACACGCCTCCTCCGTTACATGCGATACAGTCACTGCCTCTTCGAACAACCGCTTGATACACAGTCCCTGGAACCAACGCACTCAGAGGAAAGTGCAGGGTCTCTAGTTTTGAATGGACCAATCAGTAGATGCTCGAGCCAGTGGACATTGCAATGTGTGAGTGATGGGGAGAGTGAGAGCACCATCTACCCACCCAGAGAAAGCACTGCCAATTTTGCTCTCTGTGGGCCCCGGCTGTTGATGGCAAACAGTATGACTGGAATTCGAACTCGCGATCATCTGGTCATAGTGTCAGCGTCTTACCCTGCTGAGCCACTTGGGGCCCTTGTTGCCCGTTTGAGAAATGTTCCTCAGAGGTAGTGAACACACCAACCATCAGTCATTGCCAATATGTCAGAAAGGTAGAAACATCGTTCAGTGGTCACCCACCAACCGGTAAGATATTTTATTTATTGTTTATCTACCAAAAAATGATACAGAAGTTTATTTTAAAACAATAGGTCACTGTGAAGTTCTGAGACAAAGGAACAAAGACTGAGAGTGAGACAGAGCCAGAGTAAGAGAGCTTGGTGTGTAATGAGCTGGGTGTGTAATAGACTGAAGGTAGCAGTAAAGCCATGAGAGACACAAGAGAACAAAAGAGGTGATAGACGGAGAGATTGTGTGAGAAAGAGCGTGAGTGATAGAGAGATGGAGGGAGTGTGAAGAGAGGGTGGTAATGGATTGAGCAGCACATCGCAGCACATGCCAGGCTTGTTTACTGACTTCTAGGCTCCTCTAAAATAAAGCCGCTCGTCTGGAAGAGACCGCCCGCATCTCCCACCATGTGCTCGCATCTCAGCTGCCTGACTCACTCCTACACTCAGGAGATCTCTCTCTCTCTCTCTCTCTCTCTCTCTCTCTCTCTCACTTTCTCACTCTCTCATCTCACTCTGAAGTCATCACACCTTCTGCTGACACACTGTTTTCATTAAGCCTCGATCTGGCCTTTCCAGGGGCTTGCAGTAAGCACACACACACACACACACACACACACACACACACACACACACACACACACACACGCACACACACACACACAAAGATTAGTAGGAACCAGTGGCAGTTTCTTCCAGAGATGCACTGATCCGGTTCACTAGATTGATATCAGCACTGATACGGAGCTTATTAAATGGACCAGGTATTGTCCAGATGACATTGCAAACCATATCCAAGAGCAACCTTGCTCTAAACTCAAAATGTCATTCCAAAAAACATACATGAGTTCTTAATTTAAGGAAGTCAGTGACATGACAGAAATAATTAGAATTAATAATATTACAAACTTTGTTTATTTGAGGGGATTACAAATGTGTTTCTCCTCAAATGTGAAATGTGCCATGTTTCTCAAAGCGCAGTAGTGTGTCAAAATAAAAGCTTGTCTCAGCTTCATCACTAAATTATTTAACAAACTATTTGACCTGTTTCAATTTTAAGGAATTTAATTTAGGTCAAAAAGTGAAACATGCCAGAATTTGGGGTGATTTTAAGAATCTTCATTCAATTGCACATTAATGAGGTAAAATGATCAGAAATAGCACAAATATTGAATAAATATTGTGTAACATCTGATAACCTCACTTATTAGAATACTTATTAAATATATAAATAAGTATCTGTATATATTTAATATTTAAAAATAAGTTAATATTATTTAATAACTGTTTATAGGGTTGAGCCGGATACTCATTTCAGATACGGATAAAGCATTTGTGATGAGTACAGTCACGATACAAGTATAACTCGTCAATATCCGTGCTCGTGCTGAAGGAAAATTCTCACAATCTGTGATTGGCCAGTCACACAAAGCACCCGCCCCTCCATACACAGACACATCTCTGTGTGTGTGAGAGTGGGGCACAGCTCTGGCTGCACAGACATACACACAGACATACACACACACGTACGCACGCACGCACACACACACACACACACACACACACACACACACACCTTAATCAATATTGTTTAACTTTGTGTGGAAAAAAAATACCAAAAACGTTAAGTAGTAAAAATAAATAAATAATTGTTAGAAAAAAAATCAGTTTGATCATAAAATAAAAAAAGGAAGTTGTGTTGAGTATGACAACTCTTCATGAATAGTAAATAGTTGTCTTACTTTTGTGAGCAAAAACATTGATTTGAATCTCAATGTTGAGGCTTTTCTGTAAATTGTTTTTAAATAAACAATACATATAGCAACGTCTGATCAATCCATATCCATTTCAGACTTAAAATAATGGACCGATTTAAGCCCCACCCACTTCCGGTTAAACCATGCTCAATTCCGGATTAGGCCCCGCCCACTCTGAGTACAGATACGGATACAGATAATTTAGGTGGTTGAACAGATGCAGATACAGATAGTGGTGAACTCGCTCATCCCTATTTATTTATAATACTTATTAGAATAGCTTTTAACTTTGATTGGTTACTTTACTTACTTACACACTGTTCATCTCTACAGTACCATTCTAGACATTCTTTGACAGACAGACAGTCACCTCAAGCACTGCCATTGTGCTGCATCCATGTGGATGATGTTATTGCAGCCAGTCTGTGCTAGAATGCTCACCACACATTAACTAATAAGCTGAAAAGTGAAGAGAGGATGCTTAAGAGTGGGAGTTATAGCCAGGACATCAGGGTAACACCCCTAACTCTTTTGGAGGACATGCCCAGAGATCTTCTACTTTCCTTACAATTTCATGTCTCACAGCATCATTTATACAGTAGTGTCTCTGTCACTGCTCTGGGGCATCGGGATCCACACAAAACACAGGGATCGCACCTCCTGTTGTTCCCACCAACACCACTTCCAGCAGCCACATAAGCTTTGCTTGGAGGTCTCCCATCCAAGTACTGGCCATACCCAAACCAGGGGATTGGCATATACTGTTGTGTAGGTGATACGGCTGATGGCTTACTGAATTTGTGATGTGCCACTATCAATCTTTCCAACTATGGAAATTAAGATTCATGTAAGCTTTCACTAACAACAGAGTCTGCTTTGGTCATGCTGAGTAAAAAGTCTCAGTGTGAGAGAGAAAGTGTGTGTGTGTGTGTGTGTGTGTGTGTGTGCATGCATTTATTTTTTTTTATAAAGCCTCAATCTTCTCAGCACTAAGAGGTTGCAACCCTCTCAAGAATGAGCTCTCTATCCCTCTGTTCCTTCATTTCTTGTTCCCCTCCTCCTGCTGAGGCTTCATATCTTGTCTTTTATTCATTCCCTCTATTTTTCTGTTGTAGAAAATATCATTTACTGATCATTTCTGTGCTGGTAACAAAAGACCTTGTAATGCCCATTACAAATAATAGGCTAAGGTTTTGTTGTGTGTGCTAACCTTGAGGAGTGTATGTGTGTGTGTGTGTGTGTGAGAGAGAAAGAGGTATAGAGACATGCCATTATTTTGCTCCCTGCTTGGACAGTCCAGGAGCTTGTTCCCTTCATCTCCTTCACGAGCAGGAAGCCAAAATGGATAACTATACGTCTCTGCCATTGTTGAACTAACAAAGCATTTAAAAGTCATTGCTGTCACAGGAAATGGGCGAAGAGAAAAAGAGAGAGAGAAGAAGAGGTAATAACTTTTTTACAGTGAGGATAAGATGGCATTTATGCGGTGCTTCCTTGATCAGATTGCCCGGCCTTGGCTTCGCTGTAAGAATACTGATAGCCCCTGTGGGCCGCTGGGCAAAGTTATTTTGTGCCTGTGTCATTGATCACCGCAGGTCATTCTCATCTCTTTTACCATCTACTGGCATCTTTTCAACTGGAGAGCAACTTCCGTAAGGAATAAACTGTGTTCTCAGTTTATTAGGTATTCCTATATTATAGGTCCAGAAAGGTGTCGCTACAGACTGTCAGTTCACCTGCAGAACTGATGAGTTCCCCGTAACTCATTCATAATTTATCAATACTGCTGTTGTCCAAATATTTTTGGCCAGTGAACCATTCTCAGCACGGCAGTGATATGGTAGAGTCATGCTAAATTCACTATCACTTCATCTATTTTGTTATACAATGTATCAACTCCGTACTACCCCAACTATCTGTGTAAAGGCCCCAAAGGACCACTGTAGTAGTGTGTTTTGCTCAGGTAGGAGTAGCACTGCTGGCTTGAGAATAGACCATCAATCAAATTTACTGTGACTCTGCCACATTTTGGACAATATACGTATCAGCAGTCACTGTTTCAGCCTTTGTTGGCTTATTTTGTTGTGCCCAAGGCACAGTTGACACTTGGCTTTTGGGAATGTGTTATATACAGTATATGTTATTTTGTATTGCTGGTGGGTATTTCTCCTTGCTTTTCCTCCAGTTCAGAGCCTCACACAGCTGTCCCACCTAGATTTCAGAGCCAATAAAAAACGTATGGTTGTCTCCAAGATGTCTTCTATGCAGATACAATATGCTTTCCTGGTCCTGTGGTCAGATATTGATCACAAGCATGGCTTGTACACTACTACCATGTCTGTGTCAGTTCTGAGAATGGTCCATCACCCAAATAATAGATGATCGGTGGTGGCCCCATGTTGGTCCCTTTTCATTCATAGACAGGATAAAGACATTCAAGGATGAAATTCTGAATTCAGAGGTGTGTGTGTGTGGGGGGTCACCACTGGCTTGATTCCAGAGGGGGGTGGTGGGTGAAGCAGTGCGGGCTTGAACATAAATAATTTTTTAAAAATTATTTATTAGTTAATATTAATACATGACTTAAAAATGTAAACAATAATATACTTTAATTTCTAAAAACGTTTGAATGTGTTTGCACGCTCCCCTGAACGGAAGAAAGACAATCAGTGAGTGCTATGTGAATCATGCTCTCATGCTTAAAAAGTGTGCTCCTGACATTTGAAAGTGAACCAGATGGAGTGCCAGTGGGGACGGCCAGTCACACGTTAGCAAGAAATGGCAGAGCCAATTGATTAGCTTGTCGTCGCTCTAAAGGGAAACAGGCTTCAGCTGGAGTGGTTGGTTTTCTGCTGGGTCCTAGTGCTTAACCCTTCTCCGTTTAATTTAGCCGTGGCTGCCCTGTGCCGTGACTTTCCGGTTAACGTTTGTCATGTGTTTTATGTCCACATCCCCTGTCATGTCCTGTCACGTCGTGGGATTGTTTCCACCTGTCCCTCATATGTTACTAGATTGAGCAACTTTTTTTCTTATTTCATTTTTTTGCTGCTTAGCTTAAGTTAGTAATAAAATAATGTCAATTCAACAGTGATGTAAATTAAATATATGTACAAATGCAAAAACAGCTCAAATCATTTTTATGCATGGAATTGCAGAAATAGATTCCCCTTATAAATTTACATATGTCCTTTTTCATGACAAAATGTATTTATTAATTAATTTTTGTCTATACAATTCCTTGTGTCCATTTATATGTGCATTTATTTATACTTGTCATTTTTCATCACATGCAGAAAGTTGTGTTTTTGTATCTTCTCTGTGTGTGCATGCAACAATTATAGTTAATACTAATAGAACGACCCCACCCCACACTCAGACACATACATAGTGTAACTTTCCAATCCTGTGCGACTTCAACAGAAAAAAGTGAAGAAAAAAAAAAAATCTAGCTCCCAGACACGAGCCACTGATTGTACACTTCAAAGATCCGTTTGAACGCTACTTTTAATGTACAAATAGGGAATGATTTCATATTTTATGGGATGTGTGGCAACCGTAAGTCGTATGTACCTGAAGTCCTTTGTGAAATTAACGTTTTGTGTGGAATTACCTGGTCTTCCTGTTGTCTCCTCTCTGCCCTGTCAGCGTCACACATTGTTTTTGGATAGTAAAAACTGCAGAGGACCAAAACTGCCTTTTGAAGAAGTGCAGGAGAAACTCTCCCCCAAATTACGTCTATGTTTACATTTCCTTTAAATGTCATTTGAGTGTCCCTCGGTTAACACATAGGAAGCTCAAGTTGAAGAGCAATGAATACAAAGAAGGCTGACAGCTTCCACAGTCATCCGTCCATGTCACTTTGAGCAGTCAAACTGCACAGTGAAACTACATTAGGAAAGATGGTGTGTGTATCAATTTATCAGCCCACTGCTTTACATTTGGATAAACCACATTCATCAAGTCTGGCAAACTACAGCTGACAGATTTGATCACAGGAAGGAGAACTCATTAGCTGTTAGTTATCAAATCAGCCACAATGTTATTTTGGCCTGGAAACAAATGTCTGAGTCAAAACTGGGCCCTGGTGTAGCTGAGTTGTTCCCTTCAGAGGATGATCCATAGAGTGGATGAGTCATATATATATATATACAATTGCCACTTCTTTAGGTACATTTGCCTTGTTTTTATACTCACTGTCCAGTTTATCAGGTCACCTTACAATATTAGTGCTGTACAAATACAGACTGTTCCTCTGCATGGTTTGCCAGCTGCCCCTGACCCTGTTTATCAAAAGACACAACCTCCCACAAGACCACCACAGTGTATTTGGGTGGTGGATTATTCTCAGCACTGTAGTGACACTGACAGAGTAGTAAAAGTGAATAAAAGCGGTAACAGAAGTGCTGCTGGAGTTTTTAAACACTGTCTATACTTTATGTCCACTTTAACTGCCTCAGTGTTTGTCTGGCTGTGTGGTAAATACTGCACTGCTACCAGTGCCGTGTCATCAGTAAATAAACAATTCTCTGATTAAAGCCTACTGTCACTACATGCTAGACTAGACACCGTTCCTTTAAACCAGCTCACCACTTCCACACTCTGACTGGATCTGCACCAGCTGAATGAAATTAAATTTGCATTATAAATACATATACATGGACAAACATTGAGAGTATGCCACATAAAACACAAATGAAATGGTCATCCTGCTAGTTTCCTAATGTCTGTATCTCATCCAAGCCAACATGCTAGTTTGCCTGAGTCTAGGTTATGGCAGGGAGATGCTGTACCTTGTTGGCCCAGTTTGTTGACATAAAATTAGAGATGGTTGCTCATCTGTTCCTACACAGTTTTTCTCTAGTCCATCAGTGACCAGTTTCTCACTACAGAGCTGCTGTTTTTGGTTGATGGATTGTCATTGTCGTGAGAATAATTAATAACATTTATTGTCATCTTTGACATGTAGAATTCAATATATATGTGACCCCACCAGGGAAAACCAGGTCAAAGTCATTCTTTTTTTCAAAATTAGTTTTTTACAGAACAAATTTTTTTTGGTGAATTTAAGTTTTGTTTTTGATCAAAATATGTACTACGATAGATATCTGAGACTATTATGTTTCATTTACAGCAATAATACAGAGTGGCTAAGTTTTGTCGCTAATGTGACATGATATTGACACAATATCTCAATAAGTTGCCCAGTGACTTTGGCCTGGTTTTCCCTGGCGGGGTCACATATATTCTCCAAAGCAGGCTGAAATGTGGACTTGTCTGACCACAGAACATGTTTTCACTTGCCAGTGTTTATGCACAAAAATAATTTGGCTTCTTTTTTATATAATACTTTAGTATCATTTCACAGGCCACAGTGGACTGTGTTAAGTCACAATTATTTTTGAAAGTACTTCAAAGCCCATGTTGTTATGTTCATCATGGCAGCATGACAGTTTTTCAACCAATACCCTATGGGGGCTCATGGACATTCAGCACAGTTCCAAGCCTTGGCCTTTAAGCACCCAGATTGTCATGCTCAGCCCTTCTCCTGTCGTGTTCCTCTCTGCTTAACCATATATGGTCTTCCTTCCTGTTCTGTTTAGTCTTGTCACACCCATGTCATTATACCCAGGTGTATCCCATTATGTCTCCTAATTACCCTTGCTGCTTATATCCCTGTGTTTCCCAGTCCTGTGTGGGTGTTTACTTTCGTCTTGTTTTCAGTATTTTCTTTTTCTTCTTTGTTTTGCTCTTTTCTAGTCAGTTTAATAAATATTTCATTTACTCGCAACTCTGCACGTGTCCAATCTCAAGTTTTCCTTCCACCACGTCTGACACAGATTTCCTCTGATTCACTGAAACTTTTCATGTTATTATGAACTGCAGATGGTGAAAGACCAAAATTCTTTGCAGTCTTACCCTGAGAAACATTGATTTTGAACCAAGCTTGGCACAAATTGGTGAACCACAACCCATCCTTGCCTGTATAAATGAAGTCTTTGGTGGATGCTCCTTTTATAATTTATTTAATACCTCACCTGTTACCATTTAAACTGCCTATGAAACCTTCCTGTGTTTCAGGCATTTCTAATTTTTTATATTTAATAAATAGTATTAAGTTGATCATTGGTCACACTGAAAATCTTTAGTTTTTTATTTGTTGAATAAAAGTGAGTTAACTGAACAATTTCAGTTTTTTATTGCAGTTTTAGAAAGTATCCCAACTTTTCTGGAAATGGGGTTTGTATTTTGGTAGTTTATGAAAGGACTTAATTTATTGGATACTTTGGTCTGTATTTTTCTCTTCTTTGTGTCTGTGTGTACATCACACTCTCTTCCTGTCTGTCTGCATCTCTTTCTTTATTGAAGTGGGCATTTAGTTAGTCACACACTATCACATTGCGCCAAATTACCTTAAACAAATAAATGAATTCTGCTAACATTAGCTGTATTTTTTAAAACGATTTATTGAAAAGATGAAATGCGGCCCATGCTCTGCGAAATTCTATTTGCAAATCCCATTTCTTTGCTGGAATATTTTGAGCAGCGTTAATCTGACCGGAAGATTCAACTGGACTGGCGGTGAAAAGGGGCTAAATTAATTTAGTGATGGTTTAATAAATGCAGGGAGACATATGAGACACTATGAGGCATTTTAATGATGAGAGAGAGAGAAGGAGGGAGAGAGAATGTGCTATCACTCTCTACAGATTGGAGAACAGACAGTCAGGCTCGGAGCGATCAGCGGGCCACTTTGCAGCTCAAATTAATTACAGCGACAGAACTGCACTCAGGTCAGCCTGTAGCAGAGCCACACAGATCAATCATAAGACTCCTACTGTGGAGGCACTAATTCTGAAACAGTAATGTGTTTCTTTATTCAATTTGGATTCTTTACACAAAAAATTGCTCAATGCAACATCAGTGGACTTAACTGAGGACATTAAATAAGTTTCATTAGTTCTTATTGCTTTATCCATAGTTTATGTTCATGGTGACTGGGAACATATTCAGTGGTTCTTGACTGTGGTCCTGCAGACTCCATTCACTGAACATGTTCTATGTTTCCCTGCTTTCACCTGATTGATCTTTATCAGTGGAGACGAATGTGAGCAGGGCAAACACAAAAATGTTTGCATGTGGAATTGCAAGGATTGGTAACATCTGCCTGGCCAGTCAGTCTCAGATGCTGTATATGACAATATATACAGGCCCATTCCAAAAAATTTGAATATCATGGAAAGGTTTATTAATTTCCAGAATTCCATAAAAAGAAGTTTAACTTTCATAGATTATAAATTCAGGGCCCACAAAACAAATGATTTCAAGTATTTATTTGTTTATTTTCACATAATTTGGGCTTCCAGCTCATAAAATCCACAAAAACAGGATTTCAAAAAATTAGAATACAGTGGAGAAATCAGCCAAATTTTGCAGGGCATGGATGTTTTAAACTGAGTATGACACACTAATCATCTTTTGAACTCAAAGCACTTGCACAGGTTTCCCCAGGTGTCATTAAATTGTCTCAGTCTGGTTCAATATGGGGAAGACTGCAGACATAACAACTGGCCCGAAGACCATCATTGATACCCTCCATAGGATGGGGAAGCCACAAATGTTCATAGCTAAGGATGCTGGCTGTTCACAGAGTGCTGTGTCCAAGCATATCAATGGAAAGCCTAGTGGAAGGACAATGCAACGTGGCATTGAGGCAATCAGCCTGTGGCATTGACTGGGAGTTATGGAAGCCCAGATTTCCTTGATGCTTGCTGTCAGCTCTTCTTTGTTGTTGGGTCTGGTGGCCCTCATTTTCCTCTTGAGAATACCCCATAGATTCTCAGTGGGGTTTGGTCCGGCGAGTTGGCTGGCCAGTCAAGCACTCACAGGGCATGGGCATCAAATCAGGCTTTGGTGCTTCTGGCGGCATGGGCAGGTTCCTACACTGGCTCAGGTTCAGAAGTGGCTTGACCCAAGGAACCCGACAGTTGTAGCCCATCTCCTGTATGCGTTTGAATGTGGTGGTTTTTGAAGCTGTGACTCCTGCCTCATTCCACTCTTTCTGGATTTCTGCCAGATTTTTGAATCTTCTCTTTTTGAAAATCTGCTGAAGCATACGGTCATCTCTTTTGCTGGCGCATCTTCTCCTACCACATTTTGTCCTATTTTTTTAATAGGTATGATGGGAGGTAATTTAATCAATGACCTGAATTCAACATTATAACATTAAATAAACAAGTAAATGCAAGAAGAATGCAGGATATGCATGAGTGAAGGACTGACTAATATAGAGACTGATATTGCAGAAACAGAATTATTTACTTACCTTATAAATTCTAGATATACTCCATATATTATGATGTAAGTGAAAGTGAACAATCATTGACCAATGGACTTGCACACAGAAGTATTTGACATCCACATTTAAACCACATGTGCATTAAAACACACAGAGACACACAAGGGGGCAGTGAGTACATGTGCCTGAAATGGTAGGCAGCCCCTATCCACAGTGCCCGGGGAGCAGTTGGGGGTTAGATGCCTTGCTCAAGGGCGCTTCAGTCATGTCCTGCCAGGGGATCAAACAGGCAACCTTCTGGTCACAAGACCGGGTCTCTAATCACCAGGCCACAACTGCCCCCATTACACATCTGCATTATGTAACAAGTAATACACATATACTAACAGTTACCTCAGAAATGACAGGATAAAGGTCACCTACCACTCTATCAGAATTCAGAAATAAGAGAGAGATGTTTCACTAGCTTCTCCTGCTCCTGTTCAGTATGTCGCTCACCACTCTTTTGTTCCACCAGTCTTCAATTAAAAAAAAAAATCAGAAGAGATGTAGAGGAAAAGCCAAGAAGAGAAGAAATGGAGTTTGGCATTTCACACTTCTCTAAGAAAGACCAACTGAAGTGACATTCAGAGAATACAGGTCGTGCTTCTTACTGTAAGCCAGAATGTCTCCGCTTTCTGCCATGGCCTTACTTTTACAACTCTTCTTTTGTGCTTTTTGACTTGAACTAGTATTGCAGTACAGCGAGTGTGTGGTGTATTTGAATAGGTCTACATAAACACATTTTCTTGTAGCTCACTGATAGCATGTAATACTCTGAAAGGAGCTTTTGTTGCCTTTATTCTGTTTTGTGTCTTACTTGGCAAACTTTGCCTCATATTGTTGCTTGGTTGTGATTGTGATTATGTTTTTATATACACACCCATATTAGAACCCACATGGATAGGAAAACTACTGATGTGGGAACATTTCTCTGTACAGATGCTTTTTTAATACAAAATGCTATAGAATGCGTGCGCACACACACACTTCTTGATAGATCTGCTGAGAAGCATTGGTACTATAAAATCTCTCTTTCTCTCTCACACACACACACATTTTTTGCTCAGATCAGATTTTAGTACCTTGACGGTTCACATTCACAAATGTATGTGAGCTGTATCTGATTGTAATGTGAACAAATCTGTCTCACATGTGCACATTAGTATGTGAGTATACGACAGAAGCTAACGTTAGCGCATCCACTACGCGCATGCGTACAAGCAAATGACACAAGTAATCTCATCTGACTGTCACATGTCCACGGATCGAATACGTATCTGATCTAAGACCACATATGAAAGTGAATCAAATCTGATTTGAAAAGATGGGATTTGACTCGTCAACACAGCCCGGAAAAGATCAGATCTGAGTCACATTAAGGCAAAAGATCAGATTTGAGTCACTTCAGCCTGGTAATGTGAACGTAGCTACTTAGCTTCAAGCCAACACTCTCAATGGAAACTTTCAATGCTCAACATGTCTTGATGTTTTGAACCAGCCATATGATTTGATTATACCAGCATGATGGGCGATTCCTGAGAGTTAAGGGTAGTCTTACCAGGATTTGGTACACTCTAAAAAACATTGTTATTCCACCTAAAAAGTCTTCGAAGAGAAGCAAGGTAAAATAACAATTTAAAAGAAGAAAGCAATCATTTTCATTAGCACAAATCTCACAAACACTTGGCCTCTACCCTGTTCATTTTTTTCTGTAGAAGTGAATGGACAGACTTGATAAAGATAGTAATTCACAATCTGTTGTGTGCATTATAATTTATAGTAAGCCTTGCTTATCAATAGATATAAGGCTATACGTGCACTTGAAAGTTCTTGTTTTGTGTTGTAAGTGGAACTGTCTATGGCCTCTGCTGATTGTGCAGCCCTCAGGGAACAATGTGGATAAAGCTTGATTTGAGAGTAGTCCTCCAAAGACGCTCGATTTCTAAAGAGTAGATGTGTATGTGTGTGGGTGGGCATGCAGGTGAATAAGCCCTCTGAAATGTGCTGACCTTTCTCTTACCAAAACCATGACAGATTTCACATCACAGCTACCCTGGGGACAATTATGCATCTTTCTGCTTCTTCTTTTCCTTCCACTTCTCTTCTCTCTCGGTGCCTCTTGCCACTCGCTCTCTGTCTTTCACATTTGCGGTATTGTATCTGTAGAAGGTCAACTGCCTAGCTGTGTACTGAATCCCCCTCATTACAAATGAATACTCTGGTGTGGAGTGAGCTGTGGTGTTTGAAGAATGGCAGAAAATCGACGGTGATCCGCGCCATATGTTTCAATTAACAGCCCTTCATTGACCTTAAAAGTGCACTTTGCTACCATTTATCCCTTTCACCGTACACATTTCTGGCAACCTGTGGTCGAGGAAAAAAAAAAGCTTCACTGTGCTTCACCAGTGAAGATGTTAACAATAACGACTTGTGACATTGTGTTTCTGTAGGAGTATCCAGTGTCCTTTAAACAGGTCAAATATTACAGTGCAGGTGTTCAAATGAAGGCATGGTAGCTTAACAGGGGGATGGGGGAAGGGTAGTGGTGGGGTGTGGAGGGGCAAAGGGCACTCAAAAGAAAAGGGCAAAGGGGCAGGTGCTTGGGCATCCAGACTGCACTTAGAAAATAAGTGTTAGGAGTGGCTGCTGGACCTGGCAGTGGGTCCAGGCTAATTAAGAGGTTAAAAAGTAATGCAATTAATCAATGTAATTAATATATGATTATACATGGGTGTATATCAGGTCTTTTACTACAACAAACCTGGCCCATCCCATAAGATTTGAGAACCAATCTGTTTCATAATACATATTTTCAACAGTGTCTTTAAAAGAAGAAACTAGTGCTAGTACTGGTACTATATTATCAATGTGCCTACACACTTTCACTCAAGCTGTGGCATATCTTCCTGTCAAAGAAGCTTTATTTTCATCTAACAAAATCTCTCTCTCAGTGGTTGGTAAAAAATAAGTGGGATTCTAAAGAGTATGCTCAAACATGTTCTGTCAGGCATTTTAAAGACTGAAAATTAGGGGTGTGCATCTGTCCAATAAATGATGATCCAATATGTATCTCAATTCATGCGGTACAATACGATTCAGAAACGATATATTTTAAATTGGACCGATTCGGTTCGATTCGATTGAGGTGGATTTTGGTTTACAATTCAGTTCAGTATAATAGGGTAGGAAATAATACGAGTTACTTGTTTAAAATAGATAATTTTACATTGATTCAACATAAGTTATTACTAAAAATGTGTTTTTGCTTGCATTCAGATAGATTAATGAAATACTAGAGAACTAGTATAGTTGTATTTGACATGTGAAGTCAGAATCAGTAAAATACTGTTGCATTGGGATGTGGTACCGGGGCTTCAATGTTTTAAACAAGTCCACAAAACCCTCATTCTCCACCACACAGTACGGTCTTAAGTCTTTGACAATGAACCAGGTTATTAAAGCCGTTATTACTTTGGCTCTAGCCGAGCTGTGGCTGGAAGAAGTTCTGTTTTTCTGTGTTTTTGTCCTGCCGTGTCTTAGCGTCCTCATCACCACTTTCACCATGTCGTCTCACTAAATGAGTGGTGAGGTTTCTGCGATTCTGTGCCGTCCTG
>BRDA01014165.1:55636-81716 GCA_036984385.1 Crenuchus spilurus
GGGGGGGGGAGCAGCAGCAGCAGCACACATCAGCAACACCAAATCGACTGACAGCTACTTAATCGGGCCTTCGGCCGATTTATGCTACAAATAGACTGATTCAGGGGTCCATGTACCGATGTATTCACATCGTTTAAGTTAAAACCAGACTTCTGATTCAAATTGTTATTTTTTACACCCCTGCTGAAAATGTTATCATGGGTTGTAAATGTCAACATATAATAGTAAGAATAAAACAAATATGAAACTATGTACAACTGCTCAAAACAAAAAGCAAATGTGAAGTTATTTTTTGCCCAATTTAGTGTCAGTGTTGACACTCAACTGCATTGTGTGGCTTCCTCAGGGACATCTCACCCCTCCCACCTTGCTAATTTTACTGACATGTACATTTTATATCAAATGTAAAATTAATTTAAATGATTTAATCTGTTTTGCTTGGTCCATCAACATCAAACAAAAACTAGCAGAGCGTCAAGCTAGCACACTCAATTGAAGTTGACAGCAATGCTCAACATGCTGTGATGTCTTGAGCTAGCCATATGATTTGATCATGCCAGTGGGATTCAAAGCTCCTGAGAGTTAATGGTAGACTTACCAGGATGTGGTAAACTCTAAAACATCATCCATTATTGTATCCGCTTAATCCTGATCAGGGATGCGGTTAGTCCCCTCCCCCCTCCCCAGGCACAGGGCAGGGCATTACAGACTATCCTAGCCAAGCCCAGGACAGGGCGCCAATCCATCATTGGGTAGCTAAAAAAATTCAGTTTCTATATTGAATTGTTCAATAAAACTATATTATTGATGTGTCTACACACGTTCTCTCAGACTGTGGCATACTTTTCTGCCAAAGAAGCTTTATTTCTAATAGAATCTCTCTGCATGCATTAAACACTTCTGATTACATTTCCACTCAATCACTGGCATGTGATTATTTTAAAACCATTAATTAAAAAAGTGTAAGACTCATCACAGTGATTCCCTGTGACAAAGCAGAAGAGCTCTTTGAAATCCCCAGTGATTGCTTCAAGATAATGGTTGTGACACAATGATCGTGGCACAGAACAATCTTTGTCTTTGAGAATAAGAAAGCAATCAGACAGCTACCTATCCTCCTGTATCAATTCTGTGCCCTCATTATAACAAAGCCTTCTGGTCTTCCTTTTCCTTTACAGATACTATCCATTGTCCTAGTTTCAGTTTTATAGTCTCTCGCGCACTCTGACAGTTATAGAGGAGGGGAAGGCCACTTATTACCTCAATCTCTGCCCAATCAGACCCAAGAAAAATCGGAGAGATAGTGGGTGGACGTGGGATTTTTTTTATAGCATCTCTACCTTTCCACTGGGAGCCGTCCTTTTTCTCCGATCTGACAGAGTGGCTCTTGAGCATGTCTCACTGTCCCTGCTCTCTCTTCCTCTCCTCCGCTCTGCACAGCTCCTGTCCACACTGAGAGCATTCAAAGACCTGAGCGTGACTTTCCCCAGCGGGAGCATTTTCAGGAGAGCCAGAGAGCGAGAGAGAGAGAGAGGGAGAAAGAGGGAGAGAGAGGAAGGATTTTGGAAACAGGATCCCAGAGGGAGCGCTCATTAAAGCCAGCACTCCACACCCGGCCATATAACAAACCCCAACTCGACTTGATTCCCTCTCTCCAGCTGTCTGCCTAATAGACAATGCTGCAGAGTTGCTGGTAGGCTGTAGGTGGACGAGCGCACGCTAAGTGAAGCTGAAACGTAGTTCATCATGTCATTGTTCTACTGCACTGAAGCAGTTCAATATGAAACACTAAGAAAACCAAGATAGTCATACTTCTCACAGTGCAGCAGTGTGCAATTACACACTTGTGTTTTATCTCAGAGAGACAAAGAGAGAGAGAGGGAGGGAGAGAGAGAGAGAGAGCTGAATGAAATGCTGTCAGTGCCAAAAGTCCATAACGAGATGGAGTACCATTTGACATCAAGTGAACAATTAACATTATGTAAATGACATCAGGCCGATTTGCGGACAATAACATTGCCATCAAGTCAATTTTAGTTACATTAGCACATTTGCTCAATCTATTCCTTTTCAAGTGTACATGTAAGATAAGCAGATAGGAGGCATGTCGTACAGTCTGTGTGTGTGTGTGTGTGTGTGTATCTCTTTCTCCATCTTCTCAGGCCACAGAATTCAAGCTTTCCTGATATTACATTAGCATATAGCCTACACAACGTATGCAGACTTGTGCAATCAGCATAAGAAGTACCTTCAGGTGTCATTAGCTGATTGTTGTTATGAGTTTAAACATTCATGCTAACAGGGCAACAATAACATTAACTCTACATCCTTTACCTTTTAAGTAGTTCCAGAAGTTAATATCATTTTCGCTCTTGATCCACATAATCCGAGATTCACTTGGTGTCCCTTATTGTTGAATGTCGCAGACAAGTGAAGTCAAGTCAAATTTATTTATAAAGCACTTTTTACAACTGTTGTCACAACAGGCTTAGCAATAACAAAACACAAAGTCCCCAGTGAGCAATCCAACAGTGACAGTGGCAAGGAAAACTCCCACAGAGCTGGAGGAAGAAACCTTGGGAGGAACCGGACTCGCATGGGGGACCCATCCTCCTCTGGTCAACTAATTATAAGTTCTTGATACAGTCACATGATCCTATGATGCTGTAGTGATATGGTGACAGTAGTGATACAGGAATAATAATAATAATAATAATAATAATAATAATAATAATAAAGGTAGCAGCCAGTAAAGTCCATATAAACTTGGTTGCTGTCAGTAGTGTAGAGCATCTGGAGCAGGTTGCAGTAGCTGGTTGTTGGTGGACAACATAATGAAAATTTTACAGTTGTTTTTTGTAAAATTTGTTCTGTTCTGTTTGTGGGAATGCTAATGTTAATGAATTTTAAAACATTTTAGAAGATATCTTTCTTAAATTGGAAGACTGAGAAATCAAAGTGCTTAGGACATTCAGTTGATGTTTGTTAAGAATATTAGCTGTAAATATATTTATAATATTACGAATGAAAGTGTGTTGTTAGCTGGATTACATCAGATATAACATATATAGTTCCACTGTAGTCCTCTGTTTCTCTGTTTAGTTTGTTAGTTTCCTTTTACTCTGTTCTTCAATGGTTAATACCCCTACAGAACTGGAATTATTTGGTTGGTGAATCATTCTCAGCACTGCAGTGACACTGATGTGGTGGTGGTGTGTTAGTGTGTGTTACTATGGTAAGATTGGGTCAAATACAGCAGAGCTGCTGGAGTTTTTAAACACTTCATTGTCATAATCTTCACTTCATAGTCCAGCGTTCACAAATATCTAGCCAGCAAAGCCCTGTGGACAGCATCCTGTGAACAAAGATCACTATAGAATGACCAACACAAACTGTGCAGCAAGAGCTGAGCTACTGTCTCTGACTTTACATCGACAAGGTGGACGAACAAGGTCTGTGTATCTAATAGAGTGGACAGTGAGCTAACATAGTGTTTAAAATCTCCAGCAGCCCTGCTGTGTCTGCTCCACTGATACCAACACACACTAACACACCACCACCACATTAGTGTCACTGCAGTGCTGAGAATGACCCACCACTAAAGTAATACCAGCTCTGTGGAGGTCCTGTGCGGGTCTTGATCATTAATGAACAAGGTGAAATGAGGATAACAGTGCACACAGAGAAACAGATGGACTACAGTCTGTAATTGTACAACTACAAAGTGCACCTACATGATAAGTGGAGCTGATAAAATGGACAATGAGTGTAGATACAAGAAGGTGTATTGGTGTATATCTCAGCAATGTGCTTAATACAAACTGCAAATTTAATCATTACATAATGCATAGATCAAACTGAGGCTTCTAAAGATTGCTACTGTAAATTTGAATTAAATGTTATGTTTGCATGAAGTTTTCACAGTTCTAATTGATGGGTTATACAGGTGTATCAAAAAAAAAAATTAGAATATCATCAAAAAGTTCACCGTATTTATTTCAGTAATTCAAACCAAAAAGTGAAATTCAATTATTATGGATTCATTACACGCAGAGTGTCTATTTTAAGTGCTTATTTATTTTTATGTTAATGATTATCAACATCAAATTCCCCAAATCATCACTGAGAGTAAATGTTGCATTTCATTTTCATTTTCATGTCCAATATCTGGAGGAAGAGTGGAAATGTACACAATCTCAGCTATTTGAGGTCTACTGTGAAGTTTCCACAATTAGTGATGGTTTGGGGAGCCACGTCATCGGCTGGTGTTGGTCCACTGTGTTATTTCAAGTCCAAAGTCAGTGCAGTCATGTACCAGGACATTTCAGAGCACTTCATGCTTCTTTTTGCTGACAGGCTTTATGGAACTGTGGATATCATTTATCCAGCGTGACGTGGCACCTGCCCACAGTGCCAAAAGTACCAACATCTGGTTTAATAACTACAGTAACACTGTGCTTGATTGGCCAGTACACTCACCTGACCTAAACCCCACAGAGAGTCTATGAGCTATTGTCAAAGAGGAAGATGAGAGACACCAGACCCAACAATGCAGATGAGCTGAAGGCCGCTATCAAAGGAACCTGGGCTTCCATAACACCTCAACAGTGCCACAGGGTGATCACCTCCATGCCATGCCACATTAATGCAGTAATTCATGCAAAAGGAGACCTGGCTAAGTACTGAGTGTATATACTGTAGAACATCATTCATGTATTAATTTTTTTTTAAATTGGTCTTATCCAATATTTTTTGAGATACTGACTTTTAGGTTTTCATTAACTGTAGGACATAATCATCAACATTAAAATAAATAAATATTTGAAATAGATCACTCTGTGTGTAATGAGAGTATGAGTTTCACTTTTTACATTAACTTTTGAATAAATTTGAGATGCACCTGTAAACTTCCATTACTTATTAGTTACATTAGCATCCAAACTCTGGCAAATTAAGAGGTGAACTACACTCCAGACAAGCCTTGACTATATAATTTTTTTTTAATTCTTTTTTAAGTGAATTACAAACTGTGTTCACTTGTTGTTTATTATTATTATTATTATTATTATTATTATTATTATTATTATTATTATTATTATTGTTATTATTATTAATTCAGTGCCTGAAAAATCTCCCACAAATCATTGTCAAAGATGCCCCTCTACATCATCCCTGACTTAAACTGGAGGTAGATGGAAAATGATAAAGGGATTTGGTCACCAAAGGTGTTTCGGTCACGTTTCAGTGCCTCAGCACAGATTCCCACCCCAGATAACAACAAAGAGCAATCACTGCCGTCTAAAAAGTGGAAAAAACAGCATCCAGCTCCAAAACAGGATAAATGTCTCCCAGAATTCCCATTTTTTTCTTTCTGGCCCCACAACAATTGGCCGGAGTTTGATAAATGGCAAGCCTGCAGGCCCAGCGACATTTTGGTTGCTTTGGGATATTTTTATACCCGATGGGGTTTTTAATGACAGATGGCTTCTGGTCTGAACACCCCTCCAACCCACACACCCAACCTCCTTCCCACCCCGTCCCCAAAATGCCCAACAACTCTCTAAAATTAGCAGGAACCAATTATTTATTTATTTATAGTTTAAAGAATTAGAAAGGACAGACATGTATCAGATACACAAGCCGCCTTTCTTTGCCATCACAGATAACAGATTAGATCAGACTGATGTTTTTCTGATTTGGTAAATGCAGTCAGATGAAGTCTCAGAATTTAACCCTTTCAGCCAAAAGTCTCACTGCAGTGGAGGTGCTGACCTAGTGATTAGCAATGGAATACTGTTAGCTCATAGATCCAAACTGACCTGCAGGGATTTAGACACATCTGGACGTGTGTGTGTGTGTGTGTGTGTGTGTGTGTGTGTGTGTGTGTTAAGTTATATAGTCTGATGCTTCTCAGCGGATCTATCAAAGAAAGTGTGCAGGCATATGTTTTTGTGTGAGCATGTGTGTGTAGGTGTGCAAGTGTGTGTGTGTGTGTGTGTGTGTGTGTGTGTGTGTGTGTGCTGGCATGGCTTAATCGATATCACTTTGCACTGTGTTTTAGCTCCTTGTCAGTTTCTTGATTCACTAGGCCCAGTGAAGTGGAAAGCATGGATCATGACTGACCCGGCTTTTTAACAGGTGTGTGTGCATGTGTGTGTGAGTGTGAATGCGTGTGTGTGTGTGTGTGTGTGTGTGTGTGATGTCCTAAATCACAGTAAGTGTAGACTTCCTCCTAGTAGCTGAGTGTGTGTGGTGCTGCATATCTCACTGGCTGTATAATATGGGCCGCGTTCCAGCACGAGGTCATTATCCCTACACTCTACACCCTACTCCCTGCCAAGCACACTTCCTTCAAACTCACTCTGCCTTTCTCTCTTCAGTAATAATGCTGCATTCTCTCTCTGATACTCCCTCAGCCCAGCTCTGTTTTAACTCCTGCTGGCAGGCTGTCAGTTATTTTGCCATTATCTTTGACCATATGCCCAACTCTGAGCCTGCAGGGAGCTCCGATATCTCGCTCCATGTTTTCTTCAATCATCGTCTTTCTACATTTGTCTACCAAACTCTCCATTTCTTACATTCTCTTCTCCCAACTGCCATCCATCTCTCCTCTCTCTATACATGTCTTTCTATATGTTTCTCTTATTTCTCTCTCTCTGCGATTTAGATTATAAGCTGCTGTTCTACAGGATCTCACTGATGAAAAAGTTTTAAAAGGTTCTTTACTTTTTGTACTTTTCTTGAGTTAAAAGAGAAGATCCTCAGTTTTCTTTTGTGGCATTTATTTTGATCCCTCCTCGAGAATGTGCAGTCGTTGGCAGGATTTGAGAGCCTGTGCGTAGCTCTCTGGGCTAGTCTCCCCTGTGTGTGAAAGAAAAAGTGTATTCTGAAGTAACCGCATGACAAATTTGGGCGCCGTTTGCTTTGAAGTGTCTGGGGAGGCAGCGGGGAAGTCCAGTAAGGAACATTTTGTGGCAGTGCAAGGCCGCATTGCCTTTTTCTCTCAGGAGAGCAATGACAGGAACCGTTGCTGGGCTGCCACTTTTACAGCACAAGACTCCTGTGGAAATGCCCCAAAAACGACTCACTAAGTGGAAATGAAGTGCTGTTAGGTTTGCCTATGAAATCAACTCTGGAGAAACTGAAACCAGTAAAATGAAGATTTTCTGCCCTGGATGATATCACTGTAATAGTAACAATAGCAGAAACATGACGAGCGTCATTTCACAACATAAAAGCAGAGTTAATGGAAACTGCAGTGACTGTTATTTTCAATCCAAATACATCATTTTGAACAATACAGCCCATTTTAACCACATCATACTGTGTTCAGTATATATGTGCCCATGTGTGCACCCAGCGATGGATTGGCGCCCTGTCCTGGGCTTAGTTGGATTGTGTAATGCCCTGCCCTGTGCCCAGTGAGGGGGAAGGGGACTAACTGCGACCCTGATAAGGATTAAGTGGGTGTGATAATGGATGGATGGATGCAGCTCTACTTACTCATGTTTAGTAGCTGATTCTCCAAATAGGGGCATTTCCCCTTTAATAACAGCCTTTCTGTTGCTTCAGGCTCCATTTGGAAATCTGCCAACAGTTTTGTTTGTATTTTTTCATATTTATCACAAGACATGTATCCATCCATCTTCTTAACTGCTTAATCCTGGTCAGGAGTCCCCTTACCACTTCACTGGGTGCTGAGCAGGGCATGACACATTGAATCCATCGCCAAGTGATGTCTCACCAAGACGATTTAGAGTAACCAATCACCTGACCTCCATGATTTTGGACTGTGGGAGGAAACCTATGCAGGTATGGGGAGAATAATGAGGCTCCACCCACATGAGGAATCGAACGCAAGACCCCAGAGTTAAGAGGCAAGTGTGCTAACCAGTTACCTTTAATGCAGACCATTGCAGTACAGAATGGGATGTATAACAGCAGAGAAAACTATAATTCTGGCTTGAAGATCACATTTCTTCTACTCAGCTTGGCTAAGAACCTGCAGTGATGCTTTCTGCTGATGTAATCAATATGTGCACAACTACTAACGGCTTATGTTTACTGTTTTTGGCAATGTTGTCTAATAGTGAGTGTTATAAGTAAGGCCTGGGTAATGTTACTTCTGCTTGCACCACAACAAACTGCTTCATGATTGTTCCTAAACATTAACAGTTCAGTTCATTGACGGTCATTTGTATGCTCTCACTTCTTTTATCTGGACTGTTTGTGGCAAAAAAGATATTTTTGATGTGTAGATGAGACACTATTTACTGTTGAATGAATCCATTTCAATATGTTATTAGTCTCTCTCGTCTCTGCGTCTTTCTTTGTCCTCAGGCTGTGATCTATCCTGGGAAATTTGTATAATGTAATTCACATCTTCATAGTCCTTCTTTGCACATCACTAATAATAAATAAGCAGTCTCTGCTGAAAACATCCTGAACTTGAGTCCTCAGTCATGGTGGGAGACTTCCCTGGGGCTGCAAAATGCCACCCTTTGTTATGCTTCGTAAAGAAATGAAAGCCGTTTAGAGTGTCTCTTTGTCCAGAGTGAAGCTCTCATTTATGAAATGATAAAAATTCTTGTCTGTTTCTTTTTTGTACGGAGCTCAAAAATGTCACTGGGCTTCGTCTCAATCTCCACGCTGATTTGTGGCCAAAGTTTCAGCTTTGTGGTCTCTGAATGTCATCTCTGCATTTTTATTTTGATGTGCGCATCTGTATTTACAGCTTTGTCCAAAAATGCCACCAAAAAAATGCAAATCTTAAAAAAATTGACAATCGCAAAGGCCAAAATACACATAAAATCACAGCTGCCTGTTTCCTACTGCAGGTGCTTTCAGCCGTTTTCCCAGACTGAAATAGTCTCAGATAGCCATGTTGAAACTGTTTGTTTCACACTTTCATTATGTTTGTGGCATTCAGTCTATTTGCTAATTAGTAGCATTAAACACTGTTATTAATCTTTTTCAAACCAAAAGTCTCCAGGTTCTGTGCTTAATCCAGTTCAAGGCTGTGATTAGTCCCTGTACCCTTTGATTGGATGCTGGACAGGGGCAATCCACAATTTTAGCCAAAGCAAGGTCAAAAACACGGCTGGTTCAGTTGGAGTCAGAATCCACAAACAAAATACACAAAATCATTCAACAAAAAGACATCAAACAAAACGTTACATTTTACACTTTTCTGAGGACTTTTAAGACTTTGACTAACACTTTTAGAGCGTAACTGCCTATAATTTATTAAGTACATTCCTAAACATGTAACTTCACTGTATGAATCAGTACATATGACACACTTACTGGTTCCTACAGCTCTAAACTAAAGGAGCACAATTTGGACTCCAAACATGTCTTTGACTATGTCTGAAGAAGATCAAAATGTAAATATGATTATAGGTTGCATTCCTTAATCTTATTTATTTTTTATAAACTTTTCGCTACTGTGTGTATCACTGTTTTCGTACTTTCCCTCAAAGCTTTGGAATCTTGGTTCAGTTCTTCTATTGTTTCTCAAACTGTTGTGCTACAATCTCAGTGTAAATGTTACAATTCCAGCTAATTCCACACATAGTAAACAGGGTCATTAATCCATAATTCTGTGAGTCTGAGGGGTGAAATCCCCAAACTGTGTATTTTGGCCTTTTAAGACTTTAGTGTTAGGGACACCTCTGCCATAATGACAGTATATTCTCCATCACTCAAATGTTTGAGAAATAATCTCTTGTAAGGACATTGTATTCACACAGTTGGCTCTAACATAGAGTGATGTCTTCTTGTTTGTCTGGCTCATGATATTGATCGGATGCAAAGAAAAAGGTGTATAACCAGGTCAGTCCTCAAGCCAAACATCATCCTGGTACACGAGATGCATCAGCTGCTGGAGAAGAGAAATGATCAAGATTATGGTACACAACACTGCTGTACACAGTATGTGGTAGAAAGTGAACTCCTGCCATTTCTAAACAGTTATGTTATTAAAGCAGTGATGCATCCAATAATCACTTTTACATATTTTTCTGCTTACATCAGATGCAGTCAAATAGCCAAGACATGTTTGTATGTCTAAATTTAGCTTCATTAGTTTAGAACTACAGCTGCAGGGCCAGCACTTCTAACAAACAACATAACTAGTTACCTAAATAGTCACCTATTCTGACTGCAACCCTCTTGTAGAAAATTTCACACTATATTTAATTCACGTGTTGGTTTTTAGGCCTTTAATCAGAGCTATAATTACCTGTGAGGATTCACAGATTGAGAAGAGGTGTTACAGTGCAGTGAATGTATCATTGTGTGGAAAATAGGTCATAAAGTAGATGTTAATGATTTGCGAAAAGGAGTAATTGTATTTGTGCGCTAAAGGCCATAGTGTGAAGGAAGTAGCTGAATTTGCAGGAGTATTGAAACGTATGATTTGGGTCTACCAGCAGTAGCAAACATTCCAGTCTACAGGAAATTCTTACTGAAGCCTTAACTCTCTGGAGTCAGTGCTCCCGCCAGTGGCATATTAATGAAATTCTGCAAAAAACATTTATATAATTCTGCGAGATTTTATCCTATATACATATATATCTTTTTTTCTTGGCAAATTATGCAGTCTGTCATTCATATGACAATGACATGGTAGGCCTGGACATTCCATTGGTGGATTACCAGCTGTGGAATGTGTGGAATGTGAACCTAAACAAAGAGCTCTCATCTGAGTGTTCACACCTATTCAATATAGCAACCACTAAATAAGTGAAACACGTCAACTCACATTGTTAAGCTTTAGAAATAAAACCACAAACATTTTCTAAAAACTGTAATGACCAGTGTGTAGCTAACACCTCTGTTTATTCAGTTCTGAGCTCAAAATGTTTGGCTAGAAATGTTTATAGTGTTTTTTTCACAATATATCAGCACATCTGAGTCTAAGTTTAGAGCAGATTTAATCAAAATATAGATTTATGACACTCTTACTGTTTTGACACTGTTGTTACTGAGTGTGTGATGAACAAAAGCCTGTGTAACACTTTAGAAAAAATTGTTTTAGATGGGTGTCATTTGTAAAAAACTGAAGGAATGTCAGACTACATCGGAGGCAGCCGTGGCCTGAGGGTTAGAGAACTGGGCTTGTGATCTGAAGGTTGCCGGTTCGATTCCCAGATCCAACAGGTCATGACTGAAGTGCCCTTTAGCAAGGCACCTAACCTCTAGCTGCTCCCCGGGCGCTGTGACTAGGGCTGCCCACCGCGCCGGGCACGTGTGCTCACTGCCCCCTAGTGTGTAAATGTGTGTTTCACTGCACAGATTGGGTTAAATTGTGGAGAATTAATTTCCTGAGTGTGTAAAAAGCACAAGGATCAAAAACAGTACTCTAAATCTAAATCAGAGTGCCTGAAATACCCTCAGACTCCAGGGGCTTAAACATGCAAGCTGACTAATTTCTTGTTGCTGGAGTTTTATATATTGTTTGGGAAAAAGCTAGAAACTGGAAAATTGTATATAGTCCTCTTTTACATATATACATACAAGGGGACTAAATACAGTTTTTTTTGTTTCTTGCTTTTCCCAAACAATTCCCAAGAAAAGTGTCACAGAAGGTCATGGGAGTGTATTTAGTAAATTCTTGCTAATTTACTAATTAATGATTTATTATAAAAATGTAAAGCTTGATGTTTTGCTGTTAAGGTTTTGCCATTTTTTTTGTACAGGAGTGTAAATATTGCTTACATACACATACAATATGTTGCTTATAGACTGGCCATGTAGGAGCTAATTTTTGACTGCTTCTGCTTTCAGAGTGTCAGTGTAAAGGCAGTCATCTCAGGTTATAGCTTTCTGTAAACCTGATATCTTCTTCAATTCATCATGATACTTAGTCTTATAAGTCTGCACAAGAACTTGTGTATCTGCTGTCTTGCAGGCATGTGTTCCTTCAGGAGACTACAAAGTCAGACAGCAGAACACACCCTTTGTCTGTTTGATGTATATGTTTTGTTCACCAGCTGGGCAGCTGTTGATTTCTTGTGTGTGGCTGTTTATCAAACCACATGCTTACATTCTTTCCTACTTGCTTAGTCTAAAGGTGTCTTCTGAGTGCAGATGCAGGTTTGATGTCGAGTAAGAATTAGAGCACTCTAAAAATGTGTTTGTGCTTTGAAATGTGATCAACAATACTGCAGTCATTTTTTGCCTCATGGCCTTTTCCCCCCAAAAAAATGCAATTTTGTCCATTCAAAACATATCTTAAAGAATCTAAAACAAAGAAAAGTTGTTGAAGCTCATAAAATTAGAAAAGGGTTACCATAATCAACCATGATGGTTTATAACTGGGATAAATTTGTCAATGTTTCTCCCTAAGCGTCATAGTCCTTTCACTATTATTAGTGAAACAAGTGAAGAAGAACCTCCCACTGTCTCTCTATGTAGTAATGTTTGTGTTCATGAGTTTACTAAAATAAAAACACTCAAAATCAGTAATTATGGTAGATTACTATATTGGTATCCTCCATCCTTGAGGGAGTTTTTCCTTGTCACTGTTGCCTTTGGCTTACTCGCATCGGGTTTTGCTTTTTGATTCAAATTGTCTGATGCCAATTATGTAAAGCTACTTTGTGACGTCAATTGTAAAAAGCCCTATATAAATACATTTTGATTGATTGATTGATTGATTGATGGCTTTTCTAAAATATAAATACCATAAGTACAAAAATAAATACTGCTCAAGTGAAGTTTGGTAAAGACCACTAAATGTTCCACATTGTGATGGGAGCAATGTTTAGTGGAAAGAGAATTTCAAGTTGAGTAACTGTATACAGCATTATGTTTGATGAGGACTGTACACAAACCCTGAGATTTTATTTCATCTGTGAGACATGGTGGAGGGTGTTGCATTGGAGGCTGAATTTGGTTTTTCCGGGTGTATATGAGGTGTATTCTATTCTATAGGCAGGTGTCCAGCAGTGATTTCCCTGCTACACACTTTCAAAAGCTGATATTTAACAGATGAGTTGAATCAGGTGTGTTTGAACAGAAAAAAAACACAAAACTGTCCTGAATTGTTTCACGTCTGGCCAAGTCTGAGTCTAACTTGTTGATGTGTTAAAACAAGATGCTCTGCAAAAGATTTGCATAACGGAATGATTCAGAATGCCTTCAGGTGCAGCAAATGTTTGATTAAGGTTATTTGTAGTAGAAACCTCCTCTGGCATTGGACGCTTTTTATGGTGTGGACCAGTGTTTACGTTGCCTAACTTATTCAGACATAATCCATGACCTTGATTGTTCAAAATGTTCCGTAAATAAAAATATGACACTGTAACATATTGGTTGATGAAGTCTTTATTTAGGCTTTGTGATATTTAAAGGTTCACCATTTTTCTCACAACTGTTTATTTTATTATTGTTCAGAACTGAATTATACCTGCAGTCTAATAACAGCAACAACTCTGTTGTGCAGTTAAACAGTGTATACAGAAAGCATCTCTCTCTGGCAAAGATGACTGAGACTGTAGAGAAGAACAAACTGAAAGCCTGTGAGTGTTGCACTACAGTAGACGTGTGAGAACTGCACTGAATGCATTTAGGGAGGAGATATATGAAGATTGCACTAAATTACAATGTTATTGCTGATTTTTCATGTAAATATTCTTTTCATCTCAAACTAGGCTTTTAAGGCTCCCAGTCTGTGTTGGGAAAACTAGCCCTGTAGGTTTGCAAATCAGTATGAAATATGTGTAAGAGTGTTTTACCACCTGATGTAAAATGAATTAATTGCATCTTTTGTTCTAAAAGCTTTCCCAGGCTGCTGTAATTGGATGTACATTTACACTTGATTAAGAAAAAAAAGTCCCATATCAACAAACACTTGCAGACATGAATCAAGTGAAAGTTCAGATGAGAAAGAAGAAAGAAGGCTGTGGGTGGCAGAATTCTTAAACCCACTGAAAACAAGTCCTGTCCTTTTAATCTGATTTACGATTGACTGATTTGCAGATATGCATCAGTGCTCATGGCTGCTTTGCGTCGCTCCCTGATAATGACACTTTCATTATTGATTTCCCACTTATCAGATTATTGTCACGTCTCCAGAGGGGGGCTTCGTGCCACGGCCCCTGTCGGACCGCATCAGTTCACCAAGGGCTCATGGGAAAAGGTCAGCGAGGCGAGAACTGGCATGATTTAAAAAGGTTTCCAGCGAATCGTGCCATGCTGCCGATGGCTCTCTCTGACTACACGCCAATCAAATCATATTCAGCACGGCGGACGGGATGAGGCTGTTTTTGCTGGGATGGTAGTGTGTGTGTGTGTGTGTGTGAGAGAGAGAGACAGAGTGCATGCGAGGTTGGTAATCAGGGCATGGGGAGGCAGATAGGACCGCATCATGAAGGTCCATTACACACCCAGGACAGGAAACATATGGGCCCTGGCTCAGATGCCTGACTCCAACTGCCTCTCGCTTTCTTTCATGTGCTGTCTTTCTTTTGTATTTGTACATATTTCCACACAAGGGAAGCTTTTAATCAGGTGCAGAACCTTTGTGTCTGTTTTTGAATGATCCAAATTCACTTGTATAATTAGGTATGTATATTCCATACACCCTCCTTCTCATTTACACCTCAGCTGTGATGCTTTATTGGCTACACTGTAGTCAGTCAAAGTATTGCCAAAGCGGCATCAATTAATAAAGGTGCAAAGAAATAAATGAATTTTCATTATGAATGTATTAACAGATATATGATACTAATTGTAGCCACCAACCCTTTATTTTACTCCTCTCTCTCTCTTTCTTCGTCTCTCTCTTTCTCCCTCTCTCTCTCTCTCTCTCTTTCTTCGTCTCTCTCTTTCTCCCTCCCTCTCTCTCTCTCTCTTTCTTCGTCTCTCTCTTTCTCCCTCCCTCTCTCTCTCTCTCTCTCTCTCTCTCTCTCTCTGTCTCTCTCTCTCTCTCTTTCTTCATCTCTCTCTTTCTCCCTCCCTCTCTCTCTCTCTTTCTTCGTCTCTCTCTCTCTCTCTCTCTCTCTCTCTCTTTCTTCGTCTCTCTCTTTCTCTCTCTCTCTGTCCCTCTTTCTCTCTCTCTCTGTCCCTCTCTGTCTCTGTCTCTCTCTCTCTCTCTCTCTCTCTCTCTCTCTCTCCCTCTGTCTCTCTGTCTCAGTCTCTCTCTTTCTCCCTCTCTCTCTCTCTGTCCCTCTCTCTCTCTCTCTCTCTCTCTTTCTCTCATGCATGTGATGGAGGTGAAGTGGGGAATTTGGGAATTTGGCGTGTTTAAATGTGTGAAATGGGCCGAAGCCCAGCAGCCAAGCACAGATCTGTCCAGCTCCTGGGACCCCTACAAAGACTATATGCCTGCGTGTTGTGTTCACGTGAGGGTGGCCCATCTGCAGTTCAACCACGGTGTAGGGGGAAAGGGGGGGGGGTGCTATGCCTTCCTCCCCTGCTCACCATCACTCTCATTCTTTTGCTTGCAGCTGCTCCAAACTGGAGAAGTGCAGCTGACACACTGCCATCATCTCTGACATGCAGTAGTTATTTGGGTGATATGAGCTCACATTTTTACCACAATATTTTTCACTGTCAGGACAATAACAGTATTATGATTATTGTAAAGAAGAGGAAAGTAATAGAGAAGAAGAAGAAGAAGAAACCAGCATTTACTTTTACACTGGAACCTCATTTCTGTACAAAGCATCTTTTCCGTTTTTCTTCTCCACACCCCATCAGCTGCATTAGCCTTCTACAGGACACTGCAGATTACTGCCTTGGGTTTGGCTGTATGGTAAATAGGTGCTTTACTCTGCCCCAGGGGGATAAAACAGTTGAAAGAGAGAGACGATGAGAAATGCCGTGACTTTATCAGGCCGAGCAGCAGAGAGCCCAAGGAACAGGGACCTGCCATAATTGCATATTAAAGTGACAACTAGCAGAGCCTTCGCTATCTGTCATATGGGGCATCGTATTATGATGGTAGGAATGGGACGTTCACTGCATAAAGGCTCCCTGTGGAAACACTCATCAGGAATAATGGCTTCCCCCTCCAAAGCTTAGAGCATTTTTAGAGCCTATGTGGAAATAGCTTCTTGTAAAAAAAGACAAAAAATTACCTTACTTCATCTTCAAGTAGCTCTTAAATACCACACAATAGGTCGAACTCTTTCCAAGCTGCCTGATCATTTGCAGCTGAAGGTATTTGCAAAACATTTCTCAAACAATGTCCTTTTCTGTTACCAGTGATGACGGCCGTCAGCCAAGCCATGCTCAGGCAATAGCTTCAAACATACCACTCTTCTATTTACCATCTGTTGCACAAAAATAAACAGAAGTAGATGAATTTACAGGATGTCACTCCATTTCTCAGGCCAGGGACTGGTTGTTGGCCCATGACTATTAACTCGTATGTTGGCACCAGAGGAGTCATACAGTAAGACTGCTTAGGACCCCATTTAGTCGTCTGTACCGTTCCTGATAGGTAGGAGAGTCAGTGCCATATTACTATTGATTTTGCTGGAAGTGATTGCCCAGGAGCTACACTTATCTAAAAAAAAACTCTTTTCATTTGAAAGCCGTGAAAGCAGTCTCTATTTTCTACTCCTAGTTCAGGAATAAAGATGGGTTTCTATGGAAATATGGCCACTTTACAATAAACATGGTGCACTCAGAGCTTTGATTGTAATTGATTCTTGAAAAGATGGGCTGTCAAGCATGGCAAGATGACCATTCTTGTTCTCCCATCTATTTTTTTACTGTTTTTGCCGAGTGCCGCTTATTACTTGGCACATATTAAGAACCCAACAAACGTGTAAATGTGAGTGCCCCTAGATGTATGAGGAGTGCAGAGAAAGTAACTGAAACCAGGTAATGTTTGCTAGAAATGCTGAACGGCTGTATTATACAGTCTATCTCCTGGGGTGAATTTGGACTAAATTAGTATTTAATTGTCTTGTTTGGACATTGATTGGGATGTAAACACCATTTTGCTTTTGTAGCTCCCGGAGTCCATGGAGATTTTTCTAATCATATTCCTATTTGCTTGGTTGTCATGGCTTTATGGAAAGTGCATATTTGTTTGCGTTTACCATTTCCACATGAGTCAACATGTATAAGCAGTATTGGATTGCTTTATTATTGGCCCATAATAGCTTTGTATTTGCACAGGTTGTGCACCGCAGTGTATTCAAGAGACCCTTTTTCGGATGGCTGTGAAAATGTTCATATTGACTCTGCTCTTGTTCTGTGTTTGTAAGGCTACTAGTCTAAATTGACCCGTGGTTCAAAGGCTTCCTGCTAACATCAGTCCATCTATATCGGCAATCATCAGTGGTGGTGCACACACATGCATGTACCTGTAAAACACAGTGAGGCTGGAGAGAGGGCTGAATATGAAATGCAATCAGGTCATTCACTGCTCCTTGTTTAGGGGTCTTGCCCAGATTGGATTAGTTGGTGGAATTGATTGGCCTCATTCCCCGGCTCAAGGCTGGGCTTGATTGATAGATGCATTGTGCGTGGTTGTGTCTTCGACAATACATGTGATGAATAGGGCGATAGTGCCGTGTCTTCCTCGGCCTTCCAATGAATCACCAGAAACAATTTATCACTGCAATGTTAAAGGGTGTCAGGGATAAAAAGGGGGTTGAATTTGACGTGGCAATGAGCTGTTTTACCCTTTTCCCTGTTCCTTCACCTCACTGCCTGAAGATTATTTCTACCATCCTTAAACTAAACCATGAGAGGGTGACGTGCTAAACTGACAAAGATGAGTAGACATGCTTATTAGATTAAACTGATCTCTTAGTAGGAGAAATAAGACATAACCTGCTAAGGTTAAGAACCACAACAACTATTGCTAATGAATGTAATATTTTAGTGTCTGGATTAGAGTATGTCTAATAAATTACTGCCATTTATCACAAATTGGCACGTTTGAGCCTCCAGTAATTACAGGCCTTAATCATCTAATTGCTACTCATTTAAGATATTGAATTATTGTCACCATATGTAAGGAGAAATGTTCGATTTTTAGGTGTTCCTGGGGCACATTGATTCTTTCTTTCTCTCTCTGTGTCCTGTTCTGCTGTAATACTATATCATTCTGATAATAGCATGGCCATAAAATGGCATATTGTCTCATAAAATTTGAATAAAATGGATGTAAAGCTGCCGCCAGAAATCGTTTTATGCTGTGCGTAGTCTTTCGGCTCCGAGTCGTTCTCATAACAGGCAGTCATGCTTCAAGTCCTATTGTCTAGATGGATGCAGTGTGAGTGAGTGAGAGTATGTGCCTGTGTGTATGTCTTAAAAGCAGATAAAGCAATAGATGGAGGTCACAATCTGCTATTTTTAACTTGCTTTACGATGTTCTAGATATCCTAGATATCTGTCAAAATGGGAACATTCAATTCTATCTATTTTCATACCTCTTTGCCATATCTCAAAATCTCTTTAAAAGCCAATTTAACTTTTCCTCCAACCTAGCTTGCCATTGCAATTTCACCTCAGTGTTAACTCAACTGTACATTACACCTCACTATCTTTATTGCAAACTCTTTTTGTGTATTTTCTCCTCAGGGTCCTTTATGATGGTGAATGCATCTGGCCGTGCTTCAGGTCAGAAGGCCCACCTCCTCCTACCGACACTCAAAGAAAATGACACACACTGCATCGACTTTCATTACTCCCTCACCAGCCGGGATGGCCGCAGTCCTGGATCCCTGAATGTCTACATAAAGGTGGATGGTGGGCCACAGGGGAATCCCATCTGGAACGCCTCAGCCCCAGTCACTGAAGGCTGGGCCAAGGCTGAGTTGGCCATCAGCACCTTCTGGCCCAACTCCTACCAGGTGAGACTAACCCACCAGTCCAAGACAAGTGTAGAGTCTGCATTCAATACTGAATTCAATATTTTTCTGGGACTTGATTGGTTCAGTACATAAAGTGTTTATACACTAGGGATGAGCGAGTACACCACTATCTGTATCTCTGTCTGTATCTGTTCAACCATCTAAATGATCTGTATCCGTATCTGTACTCGGAGTGGGCGTGGCCTAAACAGGAACTGGGTATAGTTTAAACAGAAACGGGTGGGGCTTAAATCTCTACATTATTTTAAGTCTGAAATTGATATGGATTGATCAGAAGTTGCTATATGTATTGTTTATTTGCAGAACAGCCTCAACATTGACATTCAAATCAAAAGAGAACTATTTACAGATCAAGTTTTTTTTTTATAAACTCAGAACATGAATATTTGTAAGTGCATGAATGAATACAACTCATGCAGTAGGAAATTCTGAACTACTAAGTATGCATGAACAAGAGTCGTCATACTCAGCACAACTTCCTTTTGTATTTATTTATTTATTTATTTTTGATCAAACTGTTTTTTTTTCTTTCAATTATTCATTTATTTTTCCTACCTAACACTCTTGGCATTTTTTTCCCACACAAAGTTAAACAATGTTGATTAAGGTGTGTGTGTGTGTGTGTATATGCAAGAGTGCAGCACAACTCTGGCTGCAGAGACATGTCTGTGTAGGGAGGGGCGGGCACTTTGTGTGGGTGGCCAATCACAGATTGTGAAGACAGTCAGTTACCCAATGAGGATTTTCCTTCAGCACGAGCACGGATATTAACGAGCTTTATTTGTATCATGCTTGTACTCGTCAAAAGTGCTTTATCCGTACCAGATACTCATCTGAAACGAGTATCCAGCTCAACCCTATTATACACAATCATTCTAATTTCATCTCATCTAGTTAAAAGTGAACATTACATTAACATTCTTTTAACCCTTTTTGGATTCTTACATCTTAAATGTTTAGAGAACATTCAGAAAACTGATGGCTTTGAGTATCCTATGAATCCTTGAAAATGTTTGAGTACAGCTAAGACCTCTGCACTATGGGACTGAGATCATACTCATTGCATTTGGCATGGAGTCTGTGTTGGCTTTAATGCAGTAAGCACATGAAAGTATGAAGGACTGAAAAACATCTAATTAGTTCCCTTTCATGTGTCCAAGCAAATTTGGGTCTAACTGCGAATTGGCCTCTCTAACCTGTGTGCGGCAGCCTAATGCACAGTGGCTTTGGACCACTTTGGCTGTAATGGTCTAAATGAGCCTATTTTCAGTCCTCCAGTCTGGGTGAATGGCATCAAAATGACTGCAGAAAAGTGAGCTGCAGTCACCCTGCTGCAATTAACAGCGCAATTCCCGCTGTACCTTAATCATGCCCACAAATGGACGTGGTGAATATGCTTTCAGGCATTAATTTCGGATGTCCTCATATCTTCATTCTATGTGCTTCCTCTAGCTCATGCTCTCCCTCACCCCTTTGCTCTCTCGGTCTGTCAATACGTTGGCTTGTCAGTCCGGACAACCCTCTAAAGATTAACTATGTAATTGAATTAGCTAATGAGAAGGATAAATATTTAGCCACTATTGTGAATATTGAGCTTGGCTGCGTGTGCGATAACTGAATATTTACTCAGTCGGCACATTTGTTTGGCCAGCAGGTAATTTTAAAATGTGTGAACGTTTGTGTGTGCGCAGCCTTCCAGAGATATCTGTCATAACTGAAATTTTTAATACCATTTGAGTGGTTGTGTTCAAAGGAAGCCATTTAGAGTCTTTTGAAAAGCTCTTCCTTCCTAACTGAGTCGAGCTGAATGAATTGGCTGTTAAATATTGGGTTTTAATATCTACTGGAGAGTCCCTCCCCAGGATCATAAACTATCCAGAAAAAACATCCTGCTGTGTGTTTGATTGGAGCAGTGAATGTCACCCAACAGATAAGTGGCTAATTTTGCCAAATGAATCTCTGGTTTAATTGACAAGCTCCCCATCATGGTGGAGTTTGTATCCTGGGGTGCCATTTTTAAGTGCTTCAACATTTGAATAGGACACTGTTGTTATGTTGTGAAATTTATGATGCATGAAATCTGTCATTTCTCTCCCTTCTGGATGGCTCTGAAAACTGATGTGCATGTGACAACAAAATATGTGATGATTTGACCTCGGTACAAAATATTCCTCAAGTTTTTACGCAAACAAATGGAACACTTTGAGTCAGATTCCCTCACAGCAGAGTGGTGTCATGAGTAGAATAAAATCTTGTAGTCCTGGTGTTATGTGGTTTTGCAGGGAACGTACAGTTCAGTGCTAATTACATTTGTTTTGCAAATGTGAGTGACAGGCTGCATTATTTTGACTGAAGAGCAATTCTTTGTTTAAGAACAACAGCCTGCCATCTGGATTTCTTCTGGCTCACGCCTCCAAGATTCATGAATTTGTGGATTAAAATTTCACCTAGATGAACGATGTGAAATTTATCACTGCCTGAAATGGTCCTTTTCTCTTTAAGTGGACTCACTTTTTCATAAGCCTGAGTTTACTTCCATTCAGTGTGACCATTCAGCCAGTTTGCATTGTTTTCCATCATGTATTGAATAATAAGTCTTACACATTCAGGAAAAGCCCTCTCTGGGACAGTACCTTATCCAAGGGCATAGAAGTGAATTTGACTTCTTGGGGGTGGGGCGCACATATGCAACTATGAATCAAAGCCCACCCCATCCCTTACAATATGAGCTGAATGCCCTGAAGCTAATGCAGTAAAATACTACATGTATAGTGACATGGAACAACATTTGTGGAATTACAGTAAACAGCAACTAAATAACCTAAATGTGTCATTATGTGTAATTCTTTTGAGAAAGTACACATTTTACCAAGCTAACATTACATTAGACAGTCAGGCTGTGTCCCAAATGATATACTTTGGAATTTTACATACTATACTACTGAAAGTACTTCTAACAGTGCTGTACTGCTTTTTACATACTATTTAGTGTGGCAGTACACAGTTTGTGATGCTGTCAGAGGCTAATGTTTCTTGATGTCTGAATGCTTTCTGACAATGATAGCTACCGGTAATATTAAAGCTAGCTAAGGTAAACCCTCTTTGACTATAATCATACTATTATATGACTATAAGCCGTTGTTGTACTCTCATTACTGACCTCAGGTTCAACTTCACAAACCAGATGCTTCAATGAGGTGAAAGCTGAAGTCAGTGAAGCTGTGACTGGAGGTTTTTTTTGAACAGGCACCAACACAAGCCTTAACAAACACCCAACACACAACATAGCATGAAATTCCAAAACATGCTAACTTACCCTCAGCATCATGCTTTCAAATTAAAAGTTAGAGATTTCATTTTACACTCATGATATAATTTTTGGTGGGACCAATTAAACTGGTGGACATGTCCCACCCATCCCTCCTCGTTTCAATGCCAATAGGGTGGAACCCTGAAAGTTACCTTTCTGTAAAGAACATAATTTGACCAGAATCCATTTTTCCAGTTTTTTAAAAAGTGAACTCCACTCACCCTGACAGTGGCCATGAGTCAGATTCCAGACTTTTCCATTTATTTTACTGTTTAAAAGAGTTAAAATGAAAGAAAATATACAAATATGCTCCTTTCTTCTGGGAAAGTGAATGTAATGAAGCTTTAAGCCACACAATTGGATATAAAGACAGAGATAGACCGAGTACATTTTCTGAATAACAGTAAAAACAGGTTATAATAAGTCACAGAGCTTAAGAAGTTCCTACCTAACAGACAACATTACATGTATAAGAACACTCAGCAATGTTTTAAAAAAGTTCCAGGAAAGCTAGCCTGTAACAGTAAAGAAATAATGTTCCTGCAACATTCTGAAAACGTGTGATCTTATATTGGTTTAATTAAAATTTTGCAACATGTAAGATCATTTGAGTGGGAGAGGGGGAGGAGTCAGCAGTTAATTTGAGCTGGAGGGCGTTCAGCACAGGCAGTGTAAAGCTAAGTCAGGTCATGTTAGCTACATATACTGTAATTTATCTCTCATAAACAAGCTGTTTATTTATTGTTTCTGTTTGAAAATGGTTGTACTCTGTGTGTGTGGTCAGTATGTTAATGTACTGTAGGTGAGATCCTCATAATGTTTATGCAAACAAAAATCTTAACCCCCTGGAGTCTGAGGGTATTTCAGACACTCTGATGTAGTCTGACATAGATTGACCTTTTTACAAATTACACTTATCTAAATGTTTTTTTGCCAAAGTGTTACACAGGATTTAGTTCAGCACAAACTCTGCAACAACAATGTCAAAACAGTAAGAGTGTCATAAATCTATATTTTGATTAAATCTGTTCTAAACTTTCCAAACACCTACTCTTGGATGTGCTGATATATTGCGAAAAATCACACTCTAAACATTTCTATCCAATACTTTTGAGTTAAAAACTGAATTAACAGAGGTGTTGGCTACGCACTGGTTATTACAGTTTTAGAAATTGAAATTGGTGGTTCTGTGCATATACCACACATTCCATGGCCACTGTTCTACCAATGGAATGTCCAGAATTATCATGTCATTATCATATGAATAATAGATTGTGTCATTTGGCGGGAAAAAATGTGCAGCTGCCTGACTCGCTCTGAAAAATGTGTCTCTGCTTATTTAAGCTCTTCTCACAGATATCTAAAAATATATTTACATTCAAACTATAAATATTTCAAAACTAGGCCCTCTAAGGTTTGAGGAGTATGCTTTGTTTTGTTTCTATGATATATATATATATATATATTTGCAGAATTGTGTTAATATGCCTCTGGCAGGAGTGCGAAATCCAGAGGGTTTAACTAAAAACTTTCAAGAAATTTCTAGAAAACCTGACAGACCTGAACATTCTCAGAACCAAATTTGTAACATTAACATTTAGAAAATGTTCTACTAGCCAAAAATTGTTAACTGGGTTGCTTCATATGGAGGCCAAATAAGCAGCGCAGTGTAGTATTTAGTCATTCAGGTGAACGTTAGGAATGTTCATTGTGACAGATTGATACTTGAGCACCTGTGTATCACTGTACCACAGTATCACTGACCACTTTCGGGCACTGTTAAATATTAAGAAACAGTTATGAATTTAGTTCCCCATGAAGATAGCATAGAAGGCATTAATCTACTTCTAACCAAGCTGAGGTTAAACGCCTGTAACTCAGTTTGTTAATATTTCAACATGATGGTCTATGGGATATGAAAATAAACCACTAATAGTTACTAACTCTGAATGAAGCTGTAGATTTAATCCTTCTCCCACTCTAATGGTTGATCAGTGGGAGAAGTGGGCCATCAGGGGAAGCTAGTGAGGCCTCTATTCTAAACCATGGCCAGGTTCTGGCTCTGCCATTTCAGCCCATGCCAGCTCAGAGAGAGGGGGGCACTCAGTGGACCACACATGTCTCCACCACATGGCATGGGCAGCATAGCGTTCACTGTCTGCCAAACCCATATGTGAATGCTGCAAAAGAGAGGAAATTAGTGTTTTGTTACAGTTTCTGTTAAAACTCTGAATATAATATTGAGTCATTTATTAATACAGCATAAAGTGGCAGAATACATCTTTTGTTAGACATCGTTGCATTAATGGCATTTAAGATATTGATATATTAGATATTAGATATTCATCTGTTTTTTTTTAGTTTAGTAACTCAGTAGTGTCAGTGTTTGAGCAGTTTCTTTGCAGACTTCTGAAGGTTTGCAGGTTTATGATCCCATCAGTAAATACAAGATGACTGGCAGCAGTGTAAGAAAAACAGTGCCAGACATCTGTGCTTTACAGTACCCTTAGTGCAGAGTGGTAAAAATTATCTTGGTGTTTTTACACTACCATCAGTTTGAAATTGTGCTAAAAGTGTTCTCTAAATATCATTTTATTGATCACCTTACAACCTTCAATATTGTTTACCATAGTGTCCACACACTTTTTGGAGCAGCTCTATGTTACATTTATGTAACTGATATTTAGATATTTTCCATCACCAGTACTTTAAGTCAGAGAGTACCATTGTACCAAATTCTGCTGTGATTCATATATTTAAGCTGTACTAACTTTTACATTTATTTTACTATTTAAAAAGTTCAATTATGAAAAGATACAGATATGCATCAGTCCTGGAAAGTAAAGGGAGTGAAGCTTCAAGGTGCACTGTTGGACCTTTAGGAACATGCTGTACCTTTAAGAGTACATTTATACTTAAATTTACATGTACAGTGTCAGTTTAATCTAAATGAACAGTGTATGAGTTCAGTGTTCACTTTATTTTGTTTCCTTCTCCATTTATACATTAAACTATTGTAACATAATCTGTGACTAAACCATGAATCAGGATCCTCTTGCTAATGCTTACAGTTGACCTCAGGATTCCATCATCTCAGCATCATTTATATCTGCACTCTATAAAAATCACAATACAGACAGTTTATAGCCTTCTCAGTTTCACTTGGGTACAGCAATACAAGCTTGCAGTGTGGCTTTATAAACTGGAAACTCGACATTATGAATGTTCTCTATGTAAACAATTTAGACGTCTTATTTCTTGTTCATTTGAATGGATTTTTGCCAACATTCTGCAATGCTTGTCAAACATGGAGCATTTGTCATGAGCCGGGCAAGAATATATCAGGTGGCCGACAATACCACTGAATTTATTTCCTAAATGCCTTCAAACTTCCAGTCACACCGAATGTGGTTAACTTTAATGAGTGACATGCAAGTCCTGACTGTAAGATTAAGCCTTCACTGCAAAACCTAGACTTGCTTCTTATTTTTTCTTTTTTCAAATTGAAACAATCTCTCTCTCTCTCTCTCTCTCTCTCTCTCTCTCTCTCTCTCTCTCTCTAACACTTTTGTAGGTCATATTTGAGGCAGTGTCTGTGCAAGGGCATCCCGGCTTTATCTCAGTGGATGAGATTCACGTCCTGGCTCACCCCTGCCGTAAGTTCACACACACGCACACGCACACACACACACACACATGCACACACTGAGCGTCTGCTCACTCTCACACTCCTGGCAATACTGCAAGAGCACAGTCTGTCGCCTGGTTTGAAAAACACTCCAAGCGGATGGACAAAGCGAGAGTAATATTGTGGGTGTGCATGTCTGTTTGTATATGAGAGAGAGAGAGAGAGAGAGAGAGAGAGATAGAGATAGAGAGAGGGAGAGAGAGATAGAGGGAGGGAGAGAGAGAGAGAGAGAGAGAG
>BRDA01014165.1:87684-98669 GCA_036984385.1 Crenuchus spilurus
TAGAATCGCCGTAAAAGAAACAATTTTTGCTGATCGCCGTTTAGCTCGAAGATAAAGACCACAAAAAAAACATCGACGAACACAAACCGGAGAGGCTCAGCAGCACCCGCTGGCCAGAAACTTTGATAGAAGTCAGAAGGAGTGATGGAAGTCAGTCTCCAAACACAAGCAGCTACAAAAAAAACACCAGAAATAGAAGCTCGATTTGCCGCTAGTCGTTTTTAACAAAGAAAATGCCGCTAAGATGATTAGTAAAGTCTCCGGTTCAACTCAGAACAGAATGAAAATTTAAAAAATGCTCCCACGGGTGTTTACACCAAAAGATCGCTGATTCGCCCATTTAGCTGTCAATCAAAAAGGGATTCAGCCTGACAGATCATCCAATCATCATGCAGAAGCTGAGCGTCTGGGCCAGCCGAGGCCAGCCCACTGCCCCATAGACCCCCACAGATGCTGAGTGTCCGATGGGCGGGACAAAGCCCAACATTTATCCAATGACTTGTCTCGTTTCGCTGCACGCTTTGCTTTGCCATTGAACTCTGTGGATGCTGAGCGTCCAACCTGTTTAAAGCCCTGTGAAGCTGCGTCATTACCAGTGATAAGAAGCTGATTCTGAACAAAAGTTGAGCGCGTTGTAGCGCATATTTAGTCAATGACATGTACACACCACAGTATATTATTGATCACTTATTTTTTGACATTTTAGGCGAAGCTGAGCTTCACTTGCAGTCTTAGAGCATCCGCCACTGAAAGGCAAATGGGTTCTGCTTATTTTGGTTTCTAGTTTAGTCACTTCACTTTTTGGAATGATGGGCTGATCAGGCAACCTTGAATTGTCCTCCATCTCCCTCGAACCTGGACATGGCCCTCATCCAGAGACCTTTATACCTGATAAAACTGGCCAGATTCAGATTTTCTGAGCCACATGTGGTCAAACCTCAGCAGGTCTCTGGCTAAGAGACTGGTTCAAATCAAGGCCATGTCTGTAGTGTACAGTGTCATAATTCATAATCTCTTAATGATGGTGATAGTCTACTTTAATAAAACTATTGTTTTATTCTATTTTAAACTATTGTTTTTTTGCTATTTTAAATTCTTTTTTCAATGGAAAACCTGATTGTGGCTTAATGTTACACATCTGTGTTGAGTTTCAATGTTTAAAATTATATTTTTATTATTGAAAGATTACATCTAGTCTACAGTCAGTACCTCTATAGAGCTAAAGTGATGCTATGGTGAAATACTACAGTGAAGGATGATTACTATGCTAAGCATGTATCAAATATAAACGCTAACAGGGCTGTTGTGTTCCGTAGCTGCACACTTGTATTTACAGAGTGACGTTCTCACTGTTTGCTCTGATGTGCATGCCAGCAATCTGTGCCATCTGGCTTTACCCAGCATGCTCATGGGGATATGGAGAAGGGGGTTGAGGGGATGCATTCCATGAGGTTGTATGTGTCTTATGACTTGACACACCTCAGGTGTTCAAAGGCTCAAAAGTGTCAAAGCACACACAGCATCTTGGGAATTTAAAGGTGTGTGTAGATGTGTGTGTCTGTGTGTGTCTGTGTGTGTTTGGAAGCCAACCGAGGGATGATGTACAACAACATTGCCCCGGGGAAATGAACAGAGGGCAATGCAATATGAGGGCAATGCAATATGCTGCGGAGCAATAGAGATGCTAAGTGAAATATGGATTCATTATTGCTGGCAGCGCCAGGGATCCAATCCGATCAGAAAGCTGTGTAGATAGCAGCACTGGCACAGTGCCAACCTCACACAGAAGTTTATTAAAGGGAAGCCTTTGCATGTTAGAGATTTGCAGGACGGTGTGTTTTAACATTAATCAAACTTCTCAAACCTCCATTGCTTAGAATCCACAGACCTGCTCCATATCTTAACGGTGGCACGTTCAGCATAGATGAAGATGGAAATCTAAGAATCCTCAAATGAGCTGAACAACATTGAGCAAATTTAACATGTCCAGTCTACCGTGTTTCCCTGAAAATAAGACTTAGTAGAGGTTTTGCTGAATTGCGAAATATAAGGCCTCCCCTGAAAGTAAGACCTAGCTAAGTTTTTGTGATGCTCCCTGAGGTGGCCGGAAGCTGAAATACCATCCCTAGAAAAGAAAAGAAAAGAAGAAAAAGAACACATGCAGCGAGCAATGGCCAGAGAAGGGGAGTTTACACTCACCATACTGCAAAAGCCCGCTGTCCAAAAGTCCCTCCACAGTGTTCTGACTAACTAACATACTGTACAGAAGTCATATATCTGCAGAGTCCAGAGAGGCAGCTGGTAAGAGTCATTAAAGTGATAAAAGCTGTTCCTCTAAATATGTTAGCATTGCAGCTAAGCTAGCAGTGGCTGCATTAGCCTTTTAGCATTTGGACTTGAGCTCAGTACTTTATAAAGTACTCATAAAGTGTTAGAATGCAGTAAAATGTTAAGAGAAGCTGCATTAAGCTCTTTAAGTGTATCTAAATATTTTCTGTAATATTATTTTATTATTTTTTCTTTCTCTGTATATAATAAATGTTACTTTTTTGTTCAACAATAAATGTGAATTCTTCTTCATGGAAAAATAAGACATCCCCTGAAAATAAGACCTAGCACATCTTTGGGAGCAAAAATTAATATAAGACACTGTCTTTGTTTCAGGGAAACAGGGTAGAAAATATTCAGTTTGGATACTTACGTGAAAATGCATTTGTCATTGATTAATGTGTTTATACAAAGAGGAATTTGAGCTCCATATTTAACCCATCTGTGCCCTGAAATACACACTAATGAACACATACGCACGCACTAGCACATACACTAGGGGGCAGTGAGCATTCTTGTCCGGAGTGGTGGGCAGCCTTACCCATGGAGCCCAGGGTGCAGTTGGGGGTTAGGTGCCTTGTTCAAATGCACTTCAGTCATGTTCTGTCTGTTCAGGGGATCAAACCAGCAACCTTCCAGTGATAAGACTGGTTTTAAGACGTTGGGCTCATGACTGCGCCCCCCTGCTTGCTTGTAAGTTGCTGTTGGCCTAAACTAAATTGATGTGTCACAACTAAACAGACAAACAGCAGATGTTGTTGTGAAATGTTGACTTTGACCATCATCCCTGCCATGCACAGTAATCAGACAGGAGTGCACAGGAACTGGAGACACCTTAAATTACTGGCCCTTAAGGTTCCTTTCATCTTGGTTTCATTTACTCTAGAGAGAGAAGGCAATGGAGTAAAGGGGTACTGAGGGGGTCCATGAGGAGAGTGTGTATTCTCCATGGATCAGGTGGCTGAAATGTAAGTACTGCAGGGTGCTTTCTCAGATCCCCGTAAAGGCATCCAAGCAGTAAATATATGTGGGTTTGGGGGTGTGGAGAAAATAGTGGGAATTACATATAGTGGGAGAGATTAAAATGAGTTTTATAAATGGGCTGCCTACCACAGGATACAGGAGGTCATTAATAACTTCTGTCTGATGGCAGGAAAGAGAGAGAGACCGAGACCAGTGGTCTGGGGATATCATAATGGCTTTGTGATGCTATACATAAAGAATTATACTTCTCAATTTTCTCTTTCTCTCTACCTCAGGGCCAAATGTAAGTAAGAAGACACATCAAAAAATGTGACTTTTTGAGTCTGCAGTGTGCACTCGTAATGTATCTGGAATTAACATTCAAATTGCTAAGACTGATTAAAGCTAATCATGCTAAATGTGCCTAGTACTGCCTACTAACTGTGCTGTGTTTGAGAGGAACGGTGTTTAAAAAGCACAGCAAGCTTGAGACAAATGTGAAAACACAATTAATGTAGAGTTACAATAATAATACATTTTATTTATAGCACACTTTACATTTTTGGAAAACTCAAAGTGCTACAGTTTAAAAGCATAAGATTTTTAAGTGCATAAAGACTGAAGTGAAGATAAAAAACAACTACTAAGTAGGAACTCGGACATTAAAAGAATTATAGTTCAAAAGCTCTCTTAAACAGAAAGGTTTTAAGTCCACTTTTAAAACTGCCCAATGTCTGCAGAGCCCTCAGATATACAGGTAGAGCATTCCACAGATGAGGGGCGGAGACACAGAATGCCCAATTGCCCATGGTGCAGAGTTTGGTCCTTAGAATTTGGAGGTTTGTGTGGGTGGAACAGGAGGAACGTCAAGTAGATTTTGGAATAAGAAGTTCTTTGAGGTAGGATGTGGCATTTCCATGGATGCATTGGTAGGTGACTTTGTACTTAATACTGGAGGATAGAGGAAGCCAGTGAATGGACTGAAGGATGGGAGTGATATGATCATATTTACACACTCTCATCGGGATCTGAGCTGCAGAATTTTGAATATATTGGAGCTTCTGGAGGCTCCAATAATAAAATAGTTTTAGAGTTACTAAAACCTCTGGAATTACAGAAATTACATTTTACTCTTGCTTAAAATAACCAGATTTTTTTAAACAATAGCACAGAATCTTAAAGCCATTGGAGTCACTAGTGTAAAGTCATACAACTTAAAATTGTGTAATTTTTATTGTAAATACATGAAAAAGCTATAACATTAAAACCAGTTTGTGAATATAACCAATATGCTGATCTGTGTATGTCACTGAAACAGCTCAGACCCACTGAGTCACTGACTCAACAAGACCTCTGAAGATGTCCTGTGTTATAGGGGATTACGACATTAGCAGCAGATCCTTTAAGTCCTGTAAATTGTGAGGTGGAGCTGCCACAAATTTGACTTGTTGTTCCAGTACAAGTACTTGATTGGTTTGTGATCTGGAGAATTTGGAGGCAACTTTTGGGAGGTATTGCTGATTGGAGGCACTCTGACCAAGTCATCTGACCATAACTGGACCTTGTCAACGTGGCCCAGGTTCCATGTGTTCTCTTAACATTGAATATATCTCAGACCCTAATATGTGTTATGTTACTTATTTTATCTGTTAGTGGTATTAATATCGAGGCTGATCATGTGTTTACTTTCAGTATGTGTGGACATCTGCCAACAACACACCTTTGACACTACTGCAAATTTACACCTGGTTTTAAGAGACTGCCCACAAAACTGCCCACGGAAACTGAATTGATTGAATATGTAATCAATCACACTTCCTGCTTTGATCCATTTTATGTGAAGTCCTCCCACATTTTGCAAAATTCTCCATAAAATTATATTCATTGTCTATTTTCCCATAAACAAGGTCTGTAAACTATGCATGTAAGCGTGGACGGCAGCATAAACTCACATTTCAGGCAGAAGGCATCTCATTTGTACGTAAACCTGACATAAATGGCTTCATACATCTGGACATCAGTTTCTTTCATGTTCTCAAATGCCACAGAAATATTCAGTCTTTATTTGATGCACACAGTCCAATCCACGTTGTCTATAGTCCTTTCTACAGCATGTGTTTTTTTGTCTTTTGTCCAGGCTTTGCAGTCTTTCCATATGCCCCATGTAGTTTTACATCACACCCCTCCTACACACATCTCTTCTCCCTCCTCTCTCATCCCTCTTTATCTCTAATTCCTCCTCTTTAGTGTCAAACCTCTCCCGTCCTTCATATTTAATATATGCTAATCTGTGTTAAAGCAATATTCATTCTGACAGGCTCATGTCTCCTCACCATTTCACTCTGAATCACTTTGAGCAAAAAAAAGAAACTCTCCATACATTATTGTGTCATTTATCCACATTAACATCTTACCGTTTAGAAACTGAGATGAGAAAGAGACCATTTTCATAGGCAGCTGTATCCAAGGAAACGGGAGAAGGAAGGAAGTTCCTTCTGAGAAGTTTCCAGAAGAATCTGTTATGAAAATGTACCCACGTGTCCAAAACACTGAAAAGTCCTGTTTAGTAAAAAAAACCACTCAGTCAGATATTTTCTAAACTTCAGTCATTTCAGTGATATCTGACCAGGCTTGTTGAAAATGCTGAAGGAGACAGTTTATTTAAAGGCTGTGTACACACTTCTGGACAAGGACTGTTGATATTTGAACACAACTGCAAAACAAACACCCCTCCCTTCAGTGCTCCTTCAGAAGCTCCGCCCCCTAAATTCATACCCACACAAATAACCAAAATAACTTGATGTTTGTGTTTTAAATAAATTGGACTTTACATTATTTACATTCTCCTTTTTCTTTTTATATGTGTACACCCACTGCATTCTGTTTATAGTTGAGTTATCTGTTTATATTTAGTTATTGGCCATCCTCAGGACAGTTAATAGAGCCTTGACCTACTGTATATATTCATCCTCAGTAAACAGTTGTAGTAGAAAATGTGGTTGTTTACATAAATATACTGCAGTAAACTACAGTTCTAACTATAAGAACGTTGACTAATACATAAAAAAATGTGAATGTAGTTATTTAAAAAATAATTCTGTTTAGTATTGCTGACTCTCTCTATGTACAACCAGACACGCCTACAGATGTCGTCACAGTTTGTGCTTAAAACCCCCCCACAAAAAAACTACTATTCTTTGGTTCCTGCTGCAAACAAACTTTTCAAGCACCTTGCACCTTACTTTTCATTGTACTTGTTACAATGACAATAAAGAATCTGAATCTGAATCTTATTTTTGATGGTGGAAATGTGCCAAATGGTTGAAAATTAGGTTCACGTACTGGAACGGTGCCGGTTCCTTCCGTAGGGGAAAAGCGCTTATAGTAACAACACTGGGCGTGCAGACCAAAAGAAATATAGAGACAACAATGTCATGGCAGGTAATTAGCTTTAACGAGGTTAGCTTTATCGAGCTTGTAGGTTAGCTATCTGTTGCTACAATTGTTGCTGCTAAACAAACTAGGTGTGCTTACAAAAACATTCCCACACAGGATAAAACAGTACTGACCTATTTGTGTGAAACAGCAAAAGTAAGTCATTGTTCCCCACCTCTTGAGCAGGAATAGAGCAACGTCCTCATCCCTTCTCATGCCTTTCAGCATTCTTAGATATTTCCACTGTCCAAATTTCTCACCAATGTTTACACTGGTCTTTGTCCTTCCCCCTCCTCCATCCTGGACACAAATAAACGCCCCCTGTTGCTGATTAGCTGGAATAGTGTGTGTTTCTCTGTCTGAACCACTTTGTTTCTGATTTACAGAGCCAGGCCTGATTATCTGTATGTGCACAAACAGACTGGAGAGCTAACAAACCGTAATGAAAAAAAAATGGCTGAATTTTACAAAAAGTGTATTGTATTGAAATCACATATAGCACCTTTAAATCCCATATTGAGGAACTTTTGAAATTGTTGGGCTTGTTATTGACAACTGAAATAACACAGGCTTTCAAATAACAATGCACCATCACTGTAGTTGATACAGTTATCTTTGTCCCTCAGCTACCCCAGAACTAGAACTAGTGCTGTGATGTTTTGGTGTCATGGTGATGTTTTGACAGCTTCTGACTGGAGGCTTTACACCATTTGAGACTGGATTCAGTGTCTTATAAGGCAGACCACTAACACGAGTCCTTCGGTGTGATGCACCTTAGTTGACTGCATCCTCCGTATCAAAACATGACCCTAGAAACTGTCATGCTTGGTCAGCGTACCCAGTAGAAAGTGTGAAACTATGCCGATTTGACTTGTGATTGAGTTCTTTCTTGAGGGAGTTATGTGTAGGTATGTCCTAAGGCTGTGCACTGCGAGTGCTCCTATTTTTGTAAGAGCTGGAGAATACGTTCTGTCAGTAGGCTGTTTTGAGTGGGGAAGAAGCTAGGCTAGTTAATATGCAGCACTAGCTCTCTCTCTACAGTCTAGGCTGGATCTTCTCCACCATTGACAAGACAGGAAACCCCCAGGGTTTTCCATACTGCTCTCCTGTCTCCCTATAGGCCACCCTCGGCAGAATAATAGCCCTGTGTGTGTATGTGAGGGTGCATTGGTATATATTTATGTATGTGTGGATGACCCCTTCTATTCCGTCCCCCACCTTAAACCCAGCTGCTTCTCTTACTCATCTCATTGGCATGCTGCTGGTCAATTTTCAGGCCTTGATGTGAAAGTGAATTAAAGGGAATAATTTAGCAGAGACATCATTAATGCATTCAGGTAGCCGAGGAACGTCCACACATGAGACGAGGTGGAGAGATTGTGGAGAGGTGGAGGTCGTGACAGATCTATGCTAAATTTAAGTTGTAATCTGGCCACTCTGACAAAAAACAACGTCCAGAAGAGAGACGCTGGGCTTCAAACCTCTGAATTTAAAATTCACTCTACAGTTGTGCAGGTGATGCGTGAATTTCACTTTGAAGCCCAGATATCAGTGTAAAGATGGTCCTGATATTCCCTCATTGATTTTCAGTCTAGACGCGTGTTTTTAACTCCTCTAGCTCGTTCTCGCCTCTCAGAACAAAAAAAAAAAAAACAATATTTACTGATTTGGTTATAGAGGCAAACAAAAGGGACTGATATGCTTCCCACAAGTAGTAGATATTTACCGCCGTGTCTTTGTTTTGGATTTGCTGCAGATGGATGATATTTTTCTGCCATAACTAGCTTTTTCCCCAGTTGCATCTGAACTTGGAATAAAGCTAAGAAATGTTTGTGCATCAGTTTGATTGGCATCTCTGTCTTGAATTTACACCAAACTAGTCAAAACAACAGTTGAAGGAAGTATTATGAAGGTATTAATCAGGAAGCCAACATAGCAAACAATAAACAATAGCAAAAATACAATAGCATTGTCTTTTTTATACTCTTTTTAAATGACTACTCTAATATGAATGAGCACGCTAATAGGACACATACAGTGGATGGTTGGGTTGGCCTAAGACATACATAGAAAAACAACTAAAATAAAATTATATTGTCACGCTCTGTTAATAATTACTAAGAGACTTTAGAAGGTTCAGCAGCTGCTCATTTTTCTCCCAGAGTCCACATTTTTGCTGAATGGTCCAGCTGTTTCTGTCCAAGTACATCATCAAAACTTCACTCAAACTGCATGCAGATTTTAATTAAGGCCTCACAGACTAGTCACTATGTTTTAGAACAGTGTAAGACTTAAGGGCTTTTTACACAGAAAGCAACCATCACTCTCCACTCCACCTGTTTCTCTCTGCTCCTCATACAACAGGTCAGAACTCCAGCTCTCTGCCGCACCAGTGGAGACTCCGTCATTTAATAAACTAACATAGAAACAGAAGAAAATATGTGAATATGAGAACTCTCCAGCTGATAGAATGTTTCACTCTTCAGTAAAAGCTGATTTCTTTGGCTGACCACAGCTCAAATAGTCAACCAAAGGTTCATGTCTTTTTTAATGATGAAACTCTGAAGTGGGTGCTCTGTGGATGGCTTTTAGGTGATGGATGCATCATTTTTATGTTTTAATGCTAACAATAAGTCAGACTATGTCTTAAAATCCATCATCAGGTCTGTGCGACATGAACTAAAACGCAGATGTGGTTCAGTTTAGGTGATGTTCGTAATGGTGGTTTTCATGGGAATGCTTTTTTTAGGTGACTATTGAGTTAGCAACATTAGCTTTGCTGTTCCAGTTCTTAATGTGGACTGTAAAACCTGTCTTTGGCTGATCTGGGGTAATAAAATATGTAAAAATGATTTTTTAGTGAACTGTTCTTTTAAAACAGGGGAAAACAAGGATACAGTGAGCATGTAAGATCTGAAGAGGAAAAGGGTATTAGTGGAGACTTTTGGGGCACTGTTTATGTGTGTGTGTGTGTGTGTGTCCGCTTGGACGGCCTGCGAGCAGCCTTCAGTGTGGAGATGGATTAAAGTTCTCTAATACTACAGCCAAGATAAGCGACAGCTACGGACTTAGCACTTCAAACAGTGCCTGCCACTTTATTTATCTCTGTATGAGCTTGTGAAAAATATATATTTATTTATTTACTTACTTTTAACCCTCCAGCAGCAGCTTCTGCAAAACCCCTTCACTTCAAAACACCTCATATATGTGGATTGAAATAAATATGCTTTGAATCCTTTTTTCTCTTTGAGCCGGCAAACCTAAGTCTACATTCCACCATCACATGGGAGTACTGTGTGTGTGTGTGTATGTGTGTGTGTGTGTGTGTGTGTGTCCTGTGCTGTGTTTGGAGCAGCGAAAGCTGCCTGGATTTTATGCACAGGTGTCCTCAGCATGCTGTCTTTGAACGGCACAGGGTTTGCGAATTTGCTCTTGTGAGAGACTGCACTACTTCTGCTCTCTCTCCTTCTCTCCCTCCATCTCTCTCGCCCTTTTCTCTCAGTCCCCCGAGCTTTGCTTTTGTTTGTCCAAACCTGAGTCTACCTCATTACACAGAGGGGTTTTGAAGTGTCTCTATTCTATCACTTGTCTTCATCCCATCTCTCTGTCGCTCTGTCTCTGTCTCGCTCACTCACTCCCTGACGTTTCCTTTTGGGGTGCTCTTTTGATTAAAGCTCTCTTTGTGGATATCTACTGACAACTCTAGAACACTCATGTGCTTGTCCTTAAAATACAGTGAATACATTACTATTGAGAGAGAGAGAGCAAGAGAAAGAGAGAGATGGGGGGGTAATGACACAAACGGTTTCAAATTTCCATCAAGACCATGGTAGATGATGTTTTGGGAGAGGGTCAGGGTCAAGGTAAAGCAGCAGGTTATTCTTTTTCTCAGTTCAGAGACTGTCATGAAGCCTCTGTGAGGTTTCATCTACTGGATGTTCCAGTGACGAAACCCTTTACGGCCCATATCCCACGAGACTGAAGTGTCACGCTTGGTTCTGTTCAAGTCGATGTACAGATATATGCTGCTGTGGTTGGAAACAGGATGTAGTGCAAGGCCTAAAGAGCCAAAGCATAACGATTTATCATATCAAATGAGTCATTTGCCAAACTTCTAAAATCATTAGTTTACTTATTTTTACTTACAGTTTATATTGGGTGAATCAAGAACACACACACACACACACACACACACACACACACACACACACACACACATATACACACGCACACAACAAGCAGGGGCAGAGACAGAGAGA
>BRDA01014165.1:103492-117941 GCA_036984385.1 Crenuchus spilurus
ACACACACATCACACACACACACACACACACACACACACACACACACACACACACACACACACACACACACACACACACAGACACACACACTTTGCCTCCTGTTGAGGACTCAGACAGCATAAGCAGCTGAATTCTAATGACTTCAAAAACACACACTGATGCTTTGCTGGAGGTGGTGAGAACGTTCTTGGCTTTTCTTTTCACTGATTGCTATTTTTGTCTGTTGTCTTTTTTTGCCTTTGCTGCTAGCCAGCTTTAGACAGTCAAACTGTCTCTGATTCTTCGAGCGTTCCCCTTCAAGTGTTATTCTCTCTGAATGGGGCTGCTGGGAGCAGCGTAAATGCCAGAAGTCTTAATGATAGTTAACTAAACCTCTGCTCTTCTCATCAGAAAACTGCAACAGAACGTTTAGCCAATCAACGCCAGCTTCTAGAACTCTCAGACAGTCAATGCCACAGCTTTGAAACTTGGCCAATCGATTATAAACTCTCAAAACACTGAGCAAATCGTCTGTAATGCTTTGAAGCACCCAGCCAATCAGTGAAGTCCTCAGCAGGACCCAGTTAATCAGCAGTGCCCTGCGACCTGGGACTCTAAATCAATAGCCATAAACATTCAGCCCATCAAAATCAGGCCCTTGTACAGTCAGTCAAGAACCATAAAATCCCCACTGAATCAAAATCTGCTGACAAGAAGCACTGCTTACGCAAACTGAAATTACAAGAATGCTCAATTACGCCGAGCATATTAATGGTGGCAATACTTCACAGTCACAATTTACAGATGACAGCTCACTTGATGAACAGCCTCTTGAGGTCCATTTACATCATGAATATGACAAAAATCACACCTAACAGCCTGTGAAAATGTACTGCTTTCTTGCTTGCTAATAATTATATTGATGCGGCATATTTTATGTATGTGAGCATGATGTACACAATTAAATGATTAAGTTCTATATTTTTACCTCACTTCCTCATCACTAGCCTTCCTGTGCTGTGTGTAAGTATGTGTGTGGCAGGTTGGCAGGTGGTGGTGAAAGTTCCTCTTGGAGTGCAGCAGTGGTGCACAGAGCTGGTGGTTATCAGGCAGAGGGTAGATGGGCTTTGGTAATCCTGCTTTAGTTGATTATACGGCACACTAGAGGCAGCAGCCTCTCATTAGAGCAGCTCTGGGCAGCTCGGCCACGGTCGGCAGCGTCCTTCAGGCTCCGCCGCGCACCTCTAACCCCACATTACTGCCTGTCTGCTCTCTCTCACTGAGCAGAGTGAGCATGCGAGCAAGAGACTCAGGGCCTGCAGGGAGAGAGACTCCCTCTGTACTGGCAAAAATATGAGGAAATAGAGGAAAAGGAGGAAGAAATGAGTATATTTTTAAAGCCCACATATACTTTTTAATTTATTTAATTAACCCATTGTTGCCAAAATCATATTTTTGTTTTCTGTACAGTATCATTTTTTTTATTATTATTATTATTATTATTATTATTATTAACGTTACACTTATATAGTGCCTTTCTCAAACCCAAGGATGTTTTACAATCAACACACTCCATTTACACACACTCAACCACACACACTCCGGTGAGAAGCGGCAGCCAGTCGCGCACAGCGCATTTTCAACCGGAAGCGACCGTCCACCTGGAGGACTGCATCGAGCTCTAGGGGGATCACCCAGGACAGAGTACCAACCATATCTGGGCATGCATACAGTGGTGTGAAAAAGTGTTTGCTCCCTTCCTGATTTCCTGTTTTTTTGCATGTTTGTCACACTTAAATGTTTTGGAACTTCAAACCAATTTAAATATTATTCAAAGGCAACACAAGTAAATACAAAATGCTATTTTTAAATGAAGGTGTTTATTATTAAGGGAGAAAAAAAATCCAAACCTACATGGCCCTGTGTGAAAAAGTGATTGCCCCCTAAACCTAATAGCTGGTCAGGCCACCCTTAGCAGCAACAACTGCAACCAAGCGTTTGCAATAACTTGCAATGAGTCTTTTACAGCATTGTGGAGGAATTTTGGCCCACTCATCTTTGCAGACTTGTTGTAATTCCATCACATTGGAGGGTTTTTGAACATGAACAGCCTTTTTAAGGTCATGCCACAGCATCTCAACAGGATTCAGGTCAGGACTTTGACTAGGCCACTCCAAAGTCTTCATTTTGTTTTTCTTCAGCCATTCAGAGGTGGACTTGCTGGTGTGTTTTGGATTATTGTTCTGCTGCAGAACCCAAGTTCGTTTCAGCTTGAGGTCATGAACAGATTGTCAGACATTCTCCTTCAGGATCTTTTGGTAGACAGCAGAATTCATAGTTCCATTTATCATAGCAAGTCTTCCAGGTACTGATGCAGCAAAACAGCCCCAGACCATCACACTACCACCACCATATTTTACTGTTGGCATAATGTTCTTTTTCTGAAATGCAGTGTTTCTTTTACGCCAGATGTAATGGGACATACACCTTCCAAAGAGTTAAACTTTTGTCTCATCGGTCCACAGAATGTTTTCCCAAAAGTCTTGGGGATCATCAAGATGTGTTCTGGAAAAATTGAGATGAGCTTTAATATTTTTTTTGCTCAGCAGTAGTTTTCTTCTAGGAACTCTGCCATGCAGGCCATTTTTGCCGAGTCTCTTTCTAATGGCGGAGGCATGAACACTGACCTTAACACTGCATTTCCCAGATTTGCAGAAAAAAAACCCTTGTTGTGAGCCAATCGAGAGGTAATGTGATGTAAATGAGAGTCTGGAGGGCTAGTGTGTAGGGTGTAGGGAGCATGTCGTAGGGCAAGTTTTGTTTTGGTATTTGGCCTCGGCCACACGGCTTGATTCGGCCTCGGCTGCTTGCTCAGCTCGGCTCGTGTGTGTGTGTGTGTGTGTGTGTGTGTGTGTGTGTGCTTGTGTGAATACGCACATGCAAGTCTGTAGCATGATTCCTGCTCTATTATTTTATATAAATATTTTTTTCCTTTGTGGAAAGAGGACTTACTCTCACTAAAACTGAGGGACAGTCTCTGTGAGACTGAATGTGTGATGACACACTGATTTGCATGACAAGCGCAGCAGAGCAGCAGACAAAGCCTGTTAATGGTTCCAACATTCCCAGCGCGGGTGAAAGAGACGACGAAAATTTTTATCTGGTTGGGAATTCTAGTGTTCACTAAGGCAAGTGAGGCTTGCAGGTCTTTGGATGTTGTTGTGGGGTCTTTTGTGACCTCTTGGATGAGTCGTCGCTGCGCTCTTGCGATAATTTTGGGCGGCTGGCCACTCCTGGGAGGGTTCAGCACTGTTCCATGTCTTCGCCATTTGTGGATAATGGCTCTCACTGTGGTTCGCTGGGTTCCCAAAGCTTTGGAAATGGCTTTATAACCCTTTCCAGACTGATAGATCTCAATTACCTTCTTTCTCAATTGTTCCTGAATTTCTTTGGATCTCAGCATGATGTGTAGCTTTTAAGGATCTTTTGATGGACTTCACTTTGTCAGGCAGGTCCTATTTAAGTGATGTCTTGATTGAGAATAGGTATTGCAATAATCAGGCCTGGGTGTGGCTAGAGACAATGTACTCAGGTGTGAGAAACCACAATTATGTTTTAACAAAGCAATCACTTTTTCACACAGGGCCATGTAGGTTTGATTTTCATTTATTTATGTTTACTTGTGTTGTCTTTGACTAATATTCAAATTGGTTTGATGTTCTGAAACATTTAAGTGTGACAAACATGCAAAAAAACAGGAAATCATGAAGGGAGCAAAAACTTTTTCAAACCACTGTACATACATACATACATACATACATACACATTCATTCATACACACACCAGGGTAATTTTAGAGTAGCCAATTCACCTGATCTCCATGTTTTTGGACTGTGGGAGGAAACCAGAGTCCCTAGAGGAAACCCACGCAGACACGGGGAGAACCTGGAAACTGCTCAGATGTGGACTCGAACCCAAGACCTCAGCGCTGAGAGGCAACATGCTAACCACTATTATATACATATACAATTTCTAGTTGATTGGACCAATTGAGATGCTCTTAAATCTCTTTACATTTACTTTCACTGAACATAAATAAGGTTTTTGTCCTCTCCATTTAGGAGATATTTAGTCCTAAGTCTGCTGTCCTTCTAATCTGTTCTTTTCCACAAATAATGCATTTTTACAGTGCTGTTCTATCCATCCATCTTCTTAACTGCTTCCTGGTCAGGGTCGTGGTGAGTCCCCAAATCCCTTCATTGGGCCCTGGGCAGGGCATTACACTAATTTATCTGTAGCCAGCACAGGCTGCCAATCCATCACTGGGCACACACACACACACACACACACACACACACACACACACACACACACTCCATGTTTTTGGATTGTGGTAGGAAACCGAAATCCCCAGAAGAAATGAACACAGACACAAGGAGAACAAGGAAACTCCACCCAGTTGGGGTTCAAACCACCATTCTGCCACACAATGTTGTTGTTAAGCTGATTTTAACATATAAAGAGCCCAGTACTCCTACACTTCCTTACATCATTAACAATTTAATAATACAGGTTGGGATTCACCCTCAGTTCACCCTGAAACAACAACCTTCTTATTTCTACAGACAGGGACCATGGACATCAGTGCTCTGAAAGACTGAACCTGCAGTCCTTATTTCGTAATGAAAATAATGTTATTGCAAATGTTTACCAATATGTTCATGTGTTCAGAAGCATTATAACACACAGTGATTACAGTGCACTGAAAAAGATGGCATTACTCATGAATACATGGATCACAGATCAGTTTTGACGGTTCTGAATTATTTATTTATTTATTTATTTACAATGCACGTGCCTTGCATTTATAATGATGCAATTATTATGCACCAATTCAATTTCACTGGCTGCTAAATATTACTTGGTAGTGCAATAGGGGGAGAATACATTGTAGGGGGCGGACATGGGTTGAGATAACACATTGGTCATCCAGGTAGGTCCTGGACCTTTAAAGCCTTCCCATGGGACTAAGGCTGATTCTGGCTGTCATTAAGCTTTAATTTCAGTGTTGGGTAATCTTAATCATAGAGCACAACACAAGGTGTGAATATCAGTCTGCTGTCTTTGTCTAGTCACTTCATAACAGCAAAATCAGCTTCACTTATCACATTTTTAAAGATTTTTCAGGTTAAGTAAAATAATTAACCTTAAATATCAATTCAAAGTAATTTTAGGTTAAACCAATAAAATGCATATTTTTTTATCATATAAAGCTTTTATGTAAAGGCCATTTCTAATATCAACTCAATATTAATTCACTAGTCTTGATTTTACAACACAATATTAATGTTGCATTGGCACTTAATAGATCTAATACAAATATGACTGAAAATTATCCAGAAATCCTTTTATGACCACTGTTCTTCTTCTTTTGTCCTCTTTAGCTCCCCCAACTCCAATCGCCCCTCCTGAGCTTTTGGCGGTTGGTGCTACCTATTTGTGGATCAAGCCAAATGCCAACTCCATCATTGGTGATGGACCAATCATCCTCAAAGAGGTGGAGTACCGGACGACTACGGGAAACTGGGCAGAGACACACATCGTAGATGCCCCTACTTATAAACTCTGGCACCTGGACCCAGATGTTGAGTATGAGATTAAGGTTTTATTAACCCGACCTGGAGAGGGAGGCACTGGACCTCCAGGACCGCCACTCATCACTCGCACCAAGTGTGCTGGTAAGTAAACTTCTTCTATACTACTGTAAATATGTATTTTACACCCACACACACACACACACACACACACACACACACACAAACATATATATATATATATATATATATATATAGTAGGCAAAGCTGTGGCATAGTGGGTCCAATAAAGACCATCCATCTGTCAAGCATTACCGGTGGATTTTTAGTAGTTATGCCCCTAACTGATGGGATTAAAGAAAACAAACAGTATTATTTTTTGTAAGAAAAAAAATAAGTATGAATTGTACAGTTGGTTTGGTTACAATTTATACATGCTAATGTGCTAATTATATTTTACAGTCATAATTGGCTACGGATTAAAAAATGTTAACATTCAAGCATGCTTTTTACTTTGTAATGCTCTATAATGCATAACTAAATGCTCGTTACGCAGGTATAACTTTGATTGATGGTGGCTGAACTAACTGAATAATAAATAATTGTTAGTTGTAACCCTAGTTAACATTGCCATTTACAAGCAACAGTAAAAAACACTGTCTAATATTTAAATGAGCCTTTTTCAGTATTTTTGAAGCATAGAGTGAAGGGTAAATGATATTTGAGGGAATTTTAATAAACTCAAATTTTTGACAGGCGGTCAGTAAAACGCCTCTCCTATATCTTGATTCACTTACATCTTTTCAATTGCTGCCCTGTGGGCATTATGATACTCCAATGAGAAGGCTTTTCCTTCCATCTGTCTCTTTGTCCAACACTTTACAGTGTCCCTGGGCATAGTGCTCACAAGCAATAAAAGCAATAACAGTGGTTGGGGGACTGGTCAAGGACAGAGCGCAGCAAATATAGTAGTGTTGAGAGAAAGAATAGTAGAACAGAGGAGCACAGGCAGGAGACTCGCTAAGAGAGAATCTGAGGTCAGATCAGCTCAGGTTATACACCACAAGCTTCATGAGTGCTCTGTGTGAAATAATTCTGACATGTGCAGCATCTGTATCAGTGTAACATCTCACTAGCAGCCATTTTTGTTATTTTTTTAGGAAGTTCTGTAATAATATAATGAACTACAGTTTAAATTTGAATAATTTAAATATAATGATTGACTTTCCATTGTTTATGGTATTTATGACTGGCATTATCCCGCTTATACCCTGGTTGCCATACATTGTGTATTTATGCATACAAAGATTGTGGTCTAATAAAAAAATCAGAAAATTATTTTTGCAAATTAATTATTGGCTGCTACTCTATTATTGATTGTCAATTAATGGATATTTGCTATGGTTGTTTTGGTTACCATACAAAGTTTCTAAAGTACTGAAATATAACTTTTTTTTTGTTGAATCTACTTTGTAGGTGTTTTCACAGCATTAATACACACCAGCCAATCAAAAATGAGTCTTGTTTCCAGGATATGTTTCTATGTTAATACTGTAATACTGCATTAACAGTTTCAAGGTTGTAAAGGTAGTTCCACACTCTTATACCATTAGCATTCCACACTCTTATAACTGAAGAATAACTCAACAAGTTTGCATTGTTTTCAGTGCAGTTACTGGATAATGCTGACTATGATGTAATGTAATGTAAAAGTCATGAGCTTAAAAGGTTAAGGTAGTAATAGTGAAATTAACATCTTTCTTAAGCAAGCATATCTGTCTTTTTCAGAAGCCTGGGATAGTGACATAGCTTGATGTTAACAATAATTGCATATTTTATCTTGAATAAAGTAGTGAAATTATTATTGATCGGCCGTCATTGTAATTTGCAGTTAATGATTTGGTTTTAGATCATAACCTAGTATAGTGATGAATACTGAGATGACTTTTATTTATTACAAAGAAGGAGTAGAAGGAGAGAAAGTAACACAATTACAGGGCTTACAGACCTTACTCATTTTTGAATGTACAGTGCTTCGCAAAAGTATTCAAACCCCTTGGCTTTTTACCTATTTTGTTACATTACAACCTGTATTTAAATATTTTGTTAATCTGAATTGTGTGTGATGCATCTACAAGGAATAGTCTAAGTTGGTGAAGTGAAATGAGAAAAATATTTAATTTATTTTTTATAAATTTTATAATTTTTTTATAAAAATTGGCATTCATATATATTCATCCCTTTGCTATGAAGCCCCTAAAACATTCTGGTGCAACCAATTACCTTCAGAAGTCACATGCTTAGTGAAATGAAGTCCACATGTGTGCCATCTATGTGTCACATGGTCTCTCAGTATATACACACCTTTTCTGAAAGGCCCCAGAGGCTGCATCACCATTAAGCAAGAGGCATCTCTAACCAAACAACACTATAAAGACCAAGGAGATCTCCAAACAAGTCAGGAACACAGTTGTTGAGAAGTACAAGTCAGGGTTGGGTTATAAAAAAATATCAAAATCTTTGATCATCCTCCAGGGCACCATCAAATCCACTATCATTCAATGGATAGAACATAGTACTACAACAAACCTGCCAAGAGAAGGCCACCCACCAAAACTCTCAGACTAGGCAAGGAGGGCATTAATCAGAGAGGCAGCACAGAGACCAAAGGTAACCCTGAAGAATCTGCAGAGTTCCCAAGCAGAGACTGGAGTATCTGTCCATACATCCACAATAAACTGTACACTCCTTATAGCTGTGCTTTATGGAAGAGTGGCCAGAAACAAAAGTAGGAAGACTTGTTTCTAGTTTGCCAAAAGGCATGTGGGAGACTCCCCAAATTTTTGGAGGAAGGTGCTCTGATCAGATGAAACCAAAATTGAACCTTTGAACCAAGGAAAACACTGTCTGGTGCAAAACCAACACATCTCATCACCCAAGAACACCATCCTCACAGTGAAACATGGTGATGGCAGCATCATGCTCTGGACATTTTTCAGCACCAGGGACTTTAAAACTGGTCCGAGTCGAGATGAAGATTTATGGTGCTAAATACAGGGATATTCTTTAGTCTGTCAGAGATTTGAGACTGGGATAGAGGTTCACCTTCCAACAGGACCATGACCCAAAGCATACTGCTAAAGCAATACTCACAGGGTTTAAGGAGAAACATGTAAATTTATTGGAATGAGCTCGGCAAAGCCCAGAACTTAATCCAACTGAGAATCTCTGGTCAGACTTGAAGATTGCTGTTCACTGTCTCACTTGAAGGAGCTGGAGCAGTTTTGCCTGGCGGAATGGTCAAAAAGCCCAGTGGGAAGATGTGGAAAGCTCATAGAGACTTATCCAAAGCCACTTAAAGCTGTAATTGCATCAAAAGATGGCTCTACAAAGTACTGACTTTAGGGTCGTGAATGGTTATGCACACTCTGTTATTTTGTCCTATTTGTCGTTTACTTCACAATAAAAAGAAAATCAAATGTTCAAAGTTGTAGACATGTTCTCTAAATGAAATGATGTAAACCCTCAAATAGTCTGTTTTAATTCCTTCTTGTGAGGTAGTAAAACACAAAAAATGCCAAAGGGGGTGAATACTTTCACAAGGCACTGTATTACATGTTTTAATAGTTTTTTTTTTCATTGACTACACCTACACCGCTCACTGTTCACTTTATTAGAAACACCTGTCTTGCACTTTTCCTCAAAGTGGTGTATAAAAAAGGCAGTGCATGGCCCATTGGAACCCAGTCATTCTGCAATAAAGAAAGGTGAGAGATGTTATTGGAGGAGTAATTTTCTGCCAGTTCTGCGCTGCTCCTCCATTCATTCTTCTGAAAGCCAGAAGTCAAAAGACATAAAGACAGAATATGTGAAATCCTGCAAGTACAGTAAGAATAACATCTGTCCCATCGGTAATGAAGGCTGTGGCAGAAATCAGGGCTAATGATGATGATTGAGATGGGGAGGGCTCTGCTGAGAGACAGAGGTAGCAGTAATTTTAGGGTGTAATTATGAACACAGTGGGGCGGCCTGCAGGGATGGATGAAGAAGACAGAGACACACTTGATTTGATATAGTGACAGATAATGAGATGAGAGAGCGAGCGAGCAGATGAGCTGAACCACAGGAAGTGAGTGTGATCCAGGTGAAGGAGCTGTGTGTGTGGGTGTGTGTGTGTGTGTGTGTGTGATCCAGGTGAGGGTTATGATGAAGGAGCTTCACTCTGCCACTGATGGCACAGCAGGGGGGAGAGACACTGATCAGAAAGAGTTTTCTAACCCTCTATCACAGTCTCAGAAGATTTCTTCTGCACTGCTGCCAAATGTACACACACACACACACACTTGGGGTCATACATAGCCAAAACATTATAACCACTCACAGTTGAAGTGAATATCATTGATTATCTCATAACACAGGCACATGTGAAGTTCTCGGATAAATTAGACGGTAAGCAAACAGTCGATGCTGTGGTGGATGCAGGACAACTGGTTAGGCTTGAAGATGTTGTGGGACTTTAAGAAGGGCCAACATCATTATGAACAGATGACTGGGTCAGAGCATCTCTGAAATTGTAACACATGCTCTGTATGCAGCAAATGCAAATGAGCAGTTAAGAAGTTTGTTTTCTTTAGAATATGGGTTAGAGTGCCCAAACGTGCATAAAACTGCATACAGTCATGCATTTATATAGTCTACATACAGTATAATCTCATGTATTTGACCCCTGGTTTTGTGTATTTAACTCTTTTGACACAGTGCAAACATTCTCTACAGAGAATACATATCACTATGGCATTTTTCTGTATGTCTTATGTTCTTTAATGTATTTATTTACATTCATCAACATCATAAGCAAATCATGCCAATTTTCATACCATTTTGGTGTTATTTTTGAATAAAAATTCAAAGTTGTTGACCCTTCTGATATTAGTGACCATATTTTCCATATGTTAAATAAAAAAAAAGTTAAAAAATAAAGAATTGACAAATTTTTACTACATTTTGTCTACTATCTGACATTCAAAGTTTTTTTATATGCTATCTTTAGAATCAGAATCAGAATCAGAATAATTTTATTGTCATTGTACAAGTACAAGTACAAGTACAACAAGATGAAGGCCCCAGCATTTGCATTTGCCGGGAGGGCAGCCATTACGGCATTAGTAGCTGAACTGTACGTTTATATGTCTGTGTCCAACCTAGTTGAGAATAAGTAATATGAGAGACAATCATGGTATTAATACACATTTTTGTGCCTCTACAGTATGTCATAATTCAAAAATTAGATAAATGACATCTGACCATGTTTGCATCCTCCTTTACAAGCTTTTAAAGGACAGATGTGAATCCTCTAATTATAACACCAAAGTACTTAGATTAGTGCACTACTTCTGGCGTCTTTACTTGTGGAAATACTTTTGGGTCAATACCAGAATTTATCCTTTTCAATAAAAATACATCTTTCAAATTGGCCCCTAACAGTCCTGGCTTTGCCCAGCAGATCCCCAGAACCCTCATGTGATTTACTGTTTGAACCAGTTTCAGTTGATGTTGTCTAAGAATCGTTAGTTTCAGATGACATTGATGAAGTTATTTGTAGTCAATGGTCCAGTTAATTATTTTATACTAACACAAGAAACCGAGGCACTCCCAACATGCTGCTCAGCTTAGTAATCTACTTCAGTAGTTTTGTCACCCAACCAAGTTGGTGCAGCAGTCTCAACAAGCGAACCTCCATAGCAGTTGTGTGCTCAGGTTTGTGAGAGACATCAGGCCAAGGATTAAGATGTACATCAGATAAGAACAGCAGGGTCATAAGCAGGTAACCAGATCATTCTGAATCAGCTTTGGGAGATTTAAAGCCTCTTTTATACAGATAACTGTGCTTACAAAGAACGTTGTTAGCTTTGTTGTGTTATTGTAGATGCTGAAATAGCATGTGGTTGTTGGACTGCATTCATGGACCCTAATCGTTTGTTCTAGATAAATACTTGGTATTGGTGTGTGTTTACTACTACTGTATATTTGGGACATTTTTAGAAGCTGACAGTACAATTTTATTAACAGATAAAAGATACAGTATAGAATAATTCATGCAGTATAATGTTTGCATGTTTAAATGTTACTCTATTATTAGGAAAATAGAGTACTTGGGCTGGTTCACCTCTTATTAGAATGATAAGAATTATTAATAATAGCAATTTCTAATACAAGTATATATAAATTCATTGTACAATTTACAAATACAAACATAACATAGAATCTGACCAGGAGCATCCTAATCTGTAAGACTATAAATACTTAAATGTAATAATCTTTTTCTAATTGCATTTAGACCTCAATTTCCTTTGGGATTAAAAAAAACTCTAATTTAGTCTAATTGTTGCCAAAACCTTCAAAGCTTCAGAAAATAAACAAGATATTTTTGCCCTTTGTAAGCTTTTCTTACAAATGCAGGACAATGTTGTTTCTCCTGACATTTTGTAGTTTTATAGTTTAACAGTTTAATCTTTTTTATCTGGGTTTCCAACAGTCAGCTTCTACAGTTCATTTTTGTCCTGGAAATGTATGAAAACATGAACTCACACTCACACAGACGCATACAGAGCTCTGTCTCTCACCTTTTCTCACAGTTTGATACACAGGCTTCATTTTCAGCTCCGTCTTTGAGAAGGGAAAAGGTCTCAGTCAGGACTTTTCAAAAGGATGGAGCACCAAAACTAATTTAGACGAGCAGGCAAGCAAAAGGGAAAGGAGATGGGAGTGCACTTGCACATTTGAATAGAAATTGTGTAATTCCTCTTAGATCTTTTCAACATGGCTCAACGTTCCACGTGTGTGTGTGTGTGTGTGTGTGTGTGTAGGGATACTTTTGTCCCCCGTAGGTGTGAATGATGTGCTAATTCACTGGATTCAAGCCACCTCACTATAGGTATTCTTCACTCGCATCAAATGAATCTGCTTCTTGCTGGCACTCATTGTCATCCATGTTTTGAGCAGACAAAGCTGAGTGCTGCGTGGATACTGAAGTGTCTGGTCTATAAAATAGACCTGTAGGAATTATACACACCCACACATACACATATTTAATAGTGTTAACATTGTTTGTTTATCATTATCACAGAATTAGCTTTCGCAATACAGACATCATAGAAGTGTACAGTATGCAAATCTGCCTCTGAATGTTTCATTATGTACTGTGAGCACTCACAGACATTCTTTACATGAATTAAGATTTTGCAAGCCAGTCGTTACCCGTGTTGCAGTGTTCACTCATGTGTTTTATGTTAAGTGTATTTTGAGTTCTAAACAAATGCTTGTCTTTACCCTTTTGACTGTTAGTGATCTGTTTGGTTGTTCTGGAAGTCGTTTATCTAATATTTTGTTCTAATATTACAATATTTATGAACCTCTTAAACTTTTGTTTTAAGACTTTTTTATACCTTAAGGGTATTAACAGGGTTCCTGTGGGGTCTTAAAAAAATTCAAAACTTTAAATTTAAGGCCTTAAAAAGTCTTAAAAATGGCCAGATATCCATCCAAGGTCTTAAATTAAATTTATTAAAGTCTTACATTTTTACTTTTAATTCCAGAGAAGCGTAGTCTGATCAGAAGTTAGTTTTGCTAACTTGTGCTAATGTTGACTAAATGCATCAGTGTAAATGTAGTTCTGTTCTCTCTGTTTCTTGGGGGGGGGGATACTGGTGTGGGCTGTTGTCATTAAACTACAAATCCCATGATACCTGCATGATAACACCTGTGAATACACTGTTGGTAATCCTTTTCTATAACTGAATTAATCAAAATAAAATGTTTTGAGAATTTCTGGGATCATTAAAATGTTTCTGGCAATTTGTCATGTTGGTCTTAAATTTCACTGAGAATGGTCTTAAAAGGTCTTAATAAAGTCTTAAATTTAACTCACTGAAACATGCAAGAACCTTGTATTAAGGATAAACCCTTACCTCGGAAATCTGGGCATCTTTATTCATTCTCAGCTGGATTTTCCATGTAAATAAAAAATGTTAAGCAGTGTTATTCTGAGTTGTTGAATACAGTTAAAATTGACTTCCGTTCAGTACTCATACAATTATTTGTGTTTGTAGCTTTTGTTACTGCAATGCTTTGCCTTACTCAAATAGGCTATAGTCTACAATACAGAAGCTTGGGACTGAACAGAGGTGTTGTTGTGTCACTGCATTGGATGCTTTATACTTTTAGGAAACATTTCGGAAATGTTCATATCATAGTAAGGGGCAGATGCAGATGAACTGAATTATAGTTGTCTCATATTTGAATGTTAAGACAATGAGGTCCTCTCATCAAGGGTATTTAGTCCTGAGGGCTAAACAGAAACATAAAGGCAAGTGTGAATTTGTGCTTATAACATTTTGGAAGAGTCTACCCTTGACATTAGACTTGCCGGCTGTTGAAAGACTTTGTGTATCTTAGTCTATGAGGGAGAACACAGCTAAGAGAAGTGCTCTACATATAAATGCATATTTAATTATTATGCAGAAATAACATGGAAAACAAATTTATTCTTTGGTTATAGAAGTGAGGAATACAAGTATGGAATAACCGCTGATTCCAAGAGATTAGACAGCTAAAATATCAGTGTGACTTTTTCATCAAATATCATCATGTATTAGGCTGTATTTTCAAGCCTAGATATTGTATGAGAGCAGACATCTATTAGATTTTATACTTTCATGTACTGGCACCCAAGAAGAGTTTTACATTTTTCATGTAAAGCTCCCGCCTAGATGTTATTGATAGTGTGTTCAAACATCTGTAAGAGTGATATTTACAGACGCACACACAGAGGGAGGGAGGGAGGGAGAGGGAGAGAGAGAGAAAGGGAGAGGGAGAG
>BRDA01014165.1:118041-144182 GCA_036984385.1 Crenuchus spilurus
TGTTTCAGTTTCATTGTCTAACCCCTGTATATATTATGTCTTTATCTCTTATTTCTCCGAATTCACAAGTAAGCATAAAAGTTGTTTTAAATACATGAAAAATATAGTTTTAAATACTAAGAATCCACTTAAACACAAATGCATCATATGTAACATGTAAATGCTTTATTTAAATACTTCAAAATCCAGAGTGACTACTTTTATTATTTTTTATAACAAATTTCTATTATGAAAATATTTACAGTATCATAAAGGGAAAGATAATAAAATGTCCTTGAGTAAAACAAATGAGTAGATTACAGGTGAATTTAACCTTTTCTCACAAATTTCACCTGAAAGACACTGAAATGACTTGCTTGTAGAACCACACTTCACTTTATTATTTATGTACACGTTGGTGCTTTCATGAGGAAAGTGATCCTGTTTACTCAGAGTGAACATGACTGAGAATAATGTATGATCTCAGTGCTGCAGGTGGTAATTATCTGTGTGATTGTATGGACAGGCACAACATTAAACCTCCTTGAGAGAAAGAGAAAAGGGAAGAATACAGCATGTGTTGGTACTGTGTTTTAACCTGAAGTGTTAAGCTGTGTTAGACGAAAGGGTATTTCTTATCTATTATGAAAAAGTCTCTCTAAATAGGGACGCAGTTCTTTTTAAAACTCTTAAATGCTTCCTAAGAGACCTCCATCCTCTGTAAACCTGCCCTCATATCTCTGCTCATAACAACAATCCAGCTTAAAAAGATGTCCCTGTGTCTGATTGGTGGCTTTAAAGCATTCTTGCCATTACTTTAAAAGTAGCTGAATATACTTTTATCAGTGTTCCATTTCAACTTCTTGATTGTTTTATCAAGGTTACAGTGTCCTTAGAGGAAGTCATAATCCAATACAGCATTGGCTGTGCATTCTTTCCTAAGGATCTGCAGAAGAATTCAACCTTTGGTCATTCACATCCAAAATTGTGAACACACATACTGTATATACACTTGCAATCAGAAATATTCAACCCCACCCCCCAAAAAAGTAAGGATTTGTCATTTTAAACTTTTCAGCAGAGCTAGATTAAGTCTTAAGTAAGTTGAATGTTTGCATATTATTAACAAAGAACATGAATAATTTAGTATTTTTGAGTACCACAATATTTCATTAATACTACTATTTCATAGTTATCTGACCTTTGCACAGTTCCACATAAAAAATTGAATATCAAAAGAAGTTTGTTTTTAAAATTTAATTTAAAAAAGGTAAACTTCCATTCTATATTCATTCATGTAAAGTGACATTTCAAGCCTTTTTTTGTTTTAGCTCATGAAAATCAAATCCAGAATCTCAAATTAGAGTTTAATTTCAAGGTTGAGAAAATTTACATTCAAACCGTATCAACATTAAAAAAGGCTTGCAATATTATTAATTATTAATCATATTATTGTATTGACTATACAGTACATCAGTGATGAAATTTTGATTTCAGAGGTGAGGGGGACACAACAGGCTTGAACATAAAATAAATGATTATTAATTATTAAAATCATTAATACATTATTTAAAATAGTATTAATATTTTATTAAGAATTATTAGTTGTTTTCAATAATAAACGGATCATTATTTTTATTAATAAAATTATGATATTAATAAAATATTAATACATTATTAAAAATTTATAAATTATTACATTTGAACATTTAATAAAACTCAGACTCTTTCATTTCACTGTGTTATCTAGCGGCCGTTTTCCGCTTGGTCCTAGTGCTTGACACATCTCCATTTAATATAGCAGAACACTGTTTTTGGATGGTAAAAACTTCAAGGGACCAAAACTGCCTTTTGAAAAAATGCAGGGGACATGTCCTCACTGCCGCCATCATAAATTACATCTATGCAATAGATGACAGTTCACCTCTCATTAATTTAATTATGTACATAAATGCACCTTTTCATATTTTTATTTTTTATTTTTGAAGATGCACTATTACAACATACTGCTTGTCTGTTTCATCTGAAGTTTCTAACCCATTGGGAGCTCAATAACAACATATAGGATCATGTCCAAAACCTTGAAAATTCCAAGAGACCCCACTGGGAGCATTGTACAGACGTTCTACTTATGGCACTGCAGCAAACATGCTTGGCCTTCAGAGAAGGCTCAACATTTTGTCAAGAGGTTTTAGCTATGTCATCAAAACAATGAAGATAAACCCTGTGTTACTGCAAAAGACCAGGATGATCTGATGAAGGCTGGAACAAATGTGCCTGTCAGCACTGTCAAGGGCTTTGCCCCCTCTCCCTGTCATTCATGCTTGGGTTCATCCTCCATGTGTCATTCACTACATCATTTGTCCACACCCCCCTGTGATCTCACTTCATTGTTCACGTCTGTTCCCTCATTTGTCACTAATTACTTCCCCTTTAAGTTTCCTGTTAGTCTGTATCTTTGTCGTTCATTAATAGTCATGATTGTCATATTTGTCAGTGTGTGTCAGAGTGTTGTGTTCACTTGAACTGTTTAGTGTGTATCCACGTGTTCATAATAAAACTCTCACGTTTGGATTTATCCTAGCTTCCTGTTGGCCTTGCTTCAACTTTACACCACCAGTGCAACATGGCAGTGTCAATATCAATCATAAGAAGATCACTTAATGATCAAGCACTTCACAGTCTGACTTCATGATGCCTACCACTCTTGACCAAGAAACCCGAGAAAGGTTAACTGGATTATGCCAGAATGAATAAGCCTGCAGAATTGTGGGGTACAGTTCTATGGAGTGATGAAACAAAACTGGAACTGTTTAGCTGTAGAGATTAGCAGTTTATCTGGCGTAAGACAGGTAATAATTAAATGACCAAAATGATATAGCTGGGTACATTTGAGCCAGTTTTAAAAATCACGGTGTAATTTAGTATTATTTCTCATTTCTAGTTCATTGTAATGAGCAGTGCAATCTGTTGGATCCTTGATGCTTTTGTAATGTACTGGACACTGAAACAAATGTGAATGTACAGGCTTAAAGGTATCAATACATAATGTAACTCAAATGTAATTCTAATTCACAGTGTGACTCAATATGTTGAATTAAATTCCTAATTAAGTGCATAATTCCATGTGAATAGTATGGCACTAAGGTAAAAGAAATCTCTTGACTTTTAATGAGTACATATCAAGTATTATTTATGCCACTCTTCTAAAAAGTAGGCAGTAATTAAAAAGCACTACACAGAGAGAAAGTAGCATCTGTTCACAGCTTTGCAAATCCAGTTTGTTTTCACGTTTGTCACCACATGGGGTGACGAGAGTCTTCAGGAGGCCTCTGCTGTGCCATCCTTCGCATGTTTCTGATGCTAAATGCATTATTCAGCACAAATCCATTATTCTCCAGCTCGTTTGATGTACTCTTTTGGGCTGTTTTTCTGTTTTAGCACCTTCTCTGCATGACAGACTCTAGTGGCCTCTCACTACTGTCTTATACTGCCATTTGTGCTGCACTTCACACGTAAGGAGACGTTCAATCAGGTAGGAATGTGTTTTGTGGTGACCGATGGCCCCATTTTGGCCCTCAAGTGACCAGAAAGGAAGAAAAGAAAAAGGATAGCGAGTCTTCTAAAGGATGGATGTAAAGTGCTACTCTGCAGAAACAGAGGTATTAGCTGGGAATTGGAAGCGCCGGGGCTTTGTGCTAATGCATTCCTAGACCCTGCTGCTTTTGTTGCAGCAAAAGCTGCCTCAAGCTGCTTTAGACAAGATTACATCCCCTCACAGTAGTGCTGGGTGATATATCGACTATACCTGTACACAGTATTGATGTTTCACCATTGTATTAACTTACATTTTTCCTTTTTTTTTTAAATTCCAAAAAATAGTAGCTTTCCTGTTACTATGAGAGCAGTCTCCAAACCCATCTGTGTAATTGTCCATTCTAGGGCTAGCTTACAGCCCACACAGACAACCACAGAGTCAATAAAAAAATTTAACAATGTTAAACGCAATCAAATGTAACACAATACTCATCACAGCCTGAATGTTTAATTATATCATTTATACCCCACCTTTGCGTATAATTTTCAAAACAGCACACTTACAAAAGTAAGTACTTCCCCATTAGCAAAAGAAACATCCGTCTTTTGGTAAGGCTACTTTTGTATTGTTTTTAATGTGTTAAATTACTTTTTGTTAAATGATTTATTAAACTGACCACCATAATAATAATAATAATAATAATAATAATAATAGTATCACAGTGACCCACCAGTTGTCGGGAGAGTGCAAGTTCGGTTCCTGGTGATCCCAAATAATTTGTCCAAGTAATTGACATCACTGTCTCTCCCTTCCTCTCCCCATCACTCATCAGCCCATCAACACATCTGTTAGGTGATGTTACAGGACTAGCAGTTAGCATTTTCCTCATGTGTGTTGTGTTTTCTAAAAACATTTCCTTTGGAGCAGTTTTAAAAAATAACAAAGAAAGCCCATGCTAGCTTTCAAGCCTGCCAGCTTGGTAACATTGAGTAGAGTCCCAGTATTCATTGAGCATGGTTTTAGTAAGGGATAACAGCCAACACAGTGCCTGTTAAATGAAAATAGTATATGAGGTGTAAGCAAAGAACACCACAATGTGAAGCTTTTTGTGAAACCTCCCATCACATTTCTGTGTCTGTGTTTGTTTACGTCTTCCATGTGCTCTGTCATGTCTCCAGCTGGTCCTGCCTCAGTTGTGGCTCGTCATTGTGTTCACCCTGTTATCAGCCTTTGTTCCCCATCCCATGTGTGATTATGTTTGGTTTAAATGTTCCCTCGTGTGCCACAGCCCTGGTCATTCATTGTAATATAACCATGACTTTGTTTTGTCATACCATGTATTATCAAAATCAAGCCTACAGTATTTACCATAATAAACATAAATGTTGCAGCTGCTTGCAACCATCTGCAGCTGCTTCTACTCCTCTGTATGACACTCTTATTGAAGACTTATATCTTGGTTGCTGCAGGTTTAGTCATTTTTACATTAGACATTTACTCTGGTTATTTTAGTTACCATTGAAAGCTACCAGAGCATTGACATAAAACAGTGATTATCCCCCTGGAGTCTGAGGGTATTTCAGACACTCTGATGTAGTCTGACTTCTAAAATTATTTTTTTTACAAAGTGTTACAGACTTTTGTTCTGTACAAACTCATCAACAATAGTGTCAAAACAGTAAGAGTGTCATGAATCTATATTTTCATTAAATCTGCTCTAGACCTTCCTAAAACCTATTTTCAGGTTATATAAGTTATATAAGTGTTTTTTCAGAATTTTGTAAATATGTTGCTGTCGATTTTAAATTCTATGCTCTACTTCATAGTCCTTCTACTTCAGACACCTTCAGTGTCCTGTAATAGAGAATTAAAACAGACCAGCCAGCTAATCAGAAAAGAGTATTTCTCTTCTCCAGGGTATAATTATCTTTATCAATGCAAATTTTAATAATCCTGGATAACAGATATCCATCCGTCCATCATCCCATCTGGTTAGTCCTGATTCCTGATGAGGGTCACAGTTAGTCCACTGCCCCCTTACTGGGCACAGGGCAGGGCATTACACTATCCTAACTAAGCCCAGAACATGGCACCAATCCATTGCTAGGTACACACATAATTTAGAGTACCCAATTCATCTAACCCCCATATTTGTGGACTGTGGGAGGAAACTGGAGACCTCTGAGGAAACCCATGCTGACACGGGGAGAACATGGAAACTCCACCCAGATGGAGACTTGAACTCAAGACCTCGGTGCTGAGAGGCAAATGTGCTAACCACCAAGCCACTGTGCCGCCCGATAACAGATATATTTAAAAAAATAATAGAATCCTTAACTTGTTGGTGCTGCCCAACAATATCACTGATAATTTGTGCATCTGCAATTTTTCTCTTTGAAGGAAGCAAAAAAAGAAACATCAAGTATTCCTTCTTTTATGTTTTTTTATTATTATTATTATTTTGTCTTATTTTTTCCTTCATTCTGTCATTCCTTTCATCTTTTTGTCTCACCCCCTCTTGTCTGAATAGCTCCATTTAAAGTACCTATGCAGCCGGGCATCGTGGACACCCATTGATATGTTTATTGCTTGCAATTTCCTCACTTGCCCCATGCAGTGGGGATGCGCTGTGGGAGCGGTGGAGTTGTGATAAATGTTGTGGGGCACTTGAGCTCAGGGAGATCGTGCTGAAGAGGCGCAGCGGCGAAGCATAAGATTGATTTCTTTTCCATGTTTCTCCCCAGTGCCTGCGATTAATGACCCTCTCTGCTTGCCATCCGTCAGCTTTTCCCCTTTTGCAGCCTTCGCCCAAGCTCTACAAGCTCACCAATGCCACTTTGTTGTACCCCTGAAAACTCCTACAGCCCCCCTTACCTTCCCCACTCACTGAGCATTAGCATACACTAACGTACTTACCTTCCCCTCTTTGTGCAGATTAATGACGTTACTCTTGCCCTCCACCTGTTCACCAGCGAAGCCGTGATTCTCCACTGACTCCCTCTGTGGGGGGCGGCTTGTACAGACATGTTCCCTCACCAGTCAAAAACCAAAACTGAGCCATAGCTCAAGCAGGCATGCAGGACGCTAATTTTGCAAGGCTGAATTAGCCATATAGGATTTACTGTCTCAAATTAGCAATCTTTTTAGATTAGAGCTGAATACCAGCCCTGATTAGCTGCAGATTAGCCATAATCAGGCCCTCGGAAATGAGGGATTTGGGGGCTCTCTTGTTCAGCATTATTTTCCATTGGTTTTTCTGGGATTAAGTGACAGACACAAAGCTAAGGATGCTGAAGAGGCTCATTTCATGCTCTCTAAAGAGCTGGGAAGTGAAACGCTTTGTAAGCACACAAGAGGCATAAAGTTTTTCAGCTGTTTGCACACTGACAGTGGGATCAGGGAAAACACACAGTGAAAAAAGAATAAATGCTAGAAACAATCCTGATGATTTTGCAATGCAAGATGCAGAGTAAGCAGATAAACCAAACTTAGCTTTATCTTTGTACAATAAGCAATAGTCTAGAAGGTTTTTTTTACATGTTGTGTTCACCTGGTCATAAATGAAGACTTAAATGAGGACTTTTAATCAACCTGCCTAGCCGCAATGAAGCATCATTGTATTGTACAGCACATCATTCATCCTTATTATATTTCTCATAGGAATTGCCGACACAGTTCATGGATTCTTTAAATTATATGCACTGTTTCTAATAATGACATATAAACAACACTGTACAATTGTATACATTGGTTTATAATTTTCTATTTGGAAAACTAGAGCTGTTTGTGTGTTGACAAATTCTTTTGGCATTTCTGGGCACTAGAACTTCTACAATGAACACCTCCTGAGAGAATTGGGGAACTTGTAAGCTTCTAAAGATGCTAAAACCCCCTTTCACATTGCAGTCCCTTAAGATACATCTGAGGCTAAACTGAAAGGAAGCTTCTGGCCTCCTTTATGTGATTGTTCTAATCTAACGGAATTAACAGGACATTGAGGACAAACCGATTTACACATAACAACCCCACAGCAATACAGCGCTTTAGCAAATTACTACCACAGCTTGTTTTGTCTCACTCATATTTTAACAATACAATTTTGATAATTTTTCCAGCTAAATACAGCAGAAGTAATTCTCTTTACTTCATCTTCTTTATTTTTTTTTTTGTTCGTGTAGCCCTCAACCAGTAAATTTAGATATTTTCTCACTGTCTATTCTTCTTCTTCTTCTTCTCCTCTGTACAGATCCAGTCAATGGTCCTCAGAATGTGAAAGTGGTTGATGTTCGTGCACGGCAGCTGAGGCTGGAGTGGGATTTGTTCACGTACGCAGTGACGCGCTGCCACAGCTTTAACCTGACTGTGCAGTACCAGTACATTTTTAACCAGCAGGAATTTGCTGCTGAGGAACTGATCCCAACCTCTTCACACTACATCCTGAGAGGACTGCGGCCTTTTGTGACCGTCAGGCTGAGGCTGGTGTTAGCCAACCCAGAGGGCAGTAAGGAGAGTGAAGAGATCGTCAAACAGACAGAGGAGGATGGTGAGTTTTCAAAGACACATCTGTAAACACATACATAGCTAGAGATGCACAACTGAAATCACCCAGAACCAGAATCAACCAAGAATCACCAGATTTTCTGCTCAAAATTGCTTTCAACAAGCACAAGCCCTCATATAACATAATTATATATACAGTAGTAACCGTACTTACGAGTTTAATCCGTGCAGGAGCCGAGCTCGTTAGCTGGTTTGCTCGTTAGCTGGATGCATTTTCCCCATAAGAATACATGTAAAACTCATTAATCTGTGTCAGCCGGCCAACATACAGTATACTTTAATATGCTAAATAATGTGTTTATAAGGGTTTTTAAAAACATAAACGTGACGAAGACGCTCGTGTAGGCTGGCCGCTAATGAGAGGAAGACCGACGGTGCTTGTGTAGGCTGGCGGCTGCATGGTTACACTTATCATATGAAAAGTAAAAGTAAAATGTATCTAACTTTCTTGTTCACTACCTTTTGCTACCTTAGCGTCGCTTTCAACAGGCACTTTCACTTTGTATTGACTGACCTCTTCTTCTACGGTAGCATCTAGGAGATGCTACGACCGCAGCGCCCCTAGCGGTTTGGCATAGTTGAAGAAATGTACACTACTCGTTAGCTGGAATATTACCTGGAGCAAAAATATTCTGAGATCTCGACTCGTTACCTGGAATACTTGTTAGTAGGGATGCTCGTAAGTAGGGTTACCACTGTATATGATTTGTTCTGATATATAGTTAGTTGCTTCATATTGTTGGTATATTTATTTAATTGATGCTATTTACATTTTTGTGGCAATTGAAGCATTTTAAACACCAGTTTGTCCCAACTGGCAAAAAATGCTACTTTTTCGATGTATATTATGTGATCACAGTCAGTTATATAAAATCAAGGTTGGTGCACCATTGTATGCATTACATTATACGATTTTCCAGTAGACAGTTTCATTGTAAATATTTTCTAACAAATGAACCAATAAGAGCTATCCAAAGCTGTGGTAAAGTCATTACAATAATTCACCAGCAGGGTTACTATAGTGTCACACGTTCACAGTTGGTTAGTTATGGTGTCGGATTGGATGATTACCTCACCATTAGCTTTTTTAAAAATACAGATTACAGTGCATTTCTGTGTTTTCTCATCTATGGCTTATAATTCATTTGGAACCAACTGTTCTAGGCCTATTTTAGACACAAGCATCTCCATCTCGACTCACTCTGAAAAACATCAAAGCGCCTTCATTTCTCCCTGTGAAGAGGATGTAAACCTCTGCAGTCAACAGATGTTGTAACCCACTGTTTATGTTGTAAACACATGCTACACAGATAGTTAATATCACACGTTTTTATGGTCACGAAGCAAATGACATTATTGGCCATAAATAAACCAAATAACTGCAAACTGAACAGCTCAGAAGTTCAGACTAAGTAAAAGTGGTTAGTAATGAGGCCTGATTCACAAACGTTAGACTGTCTCAGAGCATCATTACTGGTCAGATTTGCTGGTGAGTTTTTTTTTAGCTCACTGAGCACCTTCACTTGCACACACCTTGTTATAAAGACAACAGAAGATTATTGAAATGAAAGGTTTTATAGAAACGTAAATGAAATAGAAACCCAGTGTTTAAATACAACAGGCCTACCAATGCAACATGTTAAATAAAAACATTTGTGAGTGGAGATTTATATATTTTTTTACAAATTTTTACCACTTTCTATTTTAGTTTAACATTTTTTACATCGGCGACTTTTTAATCCCTTTAATATCAGGTTTATTTAACCAGACGGAACAGAAAGGAGTTCTGAAAAAGGCAGTATGTGGCTGTGTGCTTAAAGCCTCCAGCAGAAGCTTTGGAATAACTCTTCCCACTAGTGGAAGGGCACTCTTAAATTGTTTGGCTTGTGTTCATGACAACTGGCCCCGACAACTGAATGCATAGCCATAAAAAAAAAATGTTTCTCCACACTTCACCATTCCCTGTGCCTAATCAACCTGTATATTAGAAACCCATTGTCTAGAGATGCCAGTCAGATGCCAGTCATATGTCCTTCATATCTGATAAAGTTATCAACTCCATCTCTTATGTGAAAGCTTTAACTTTTTCAATGAATTCTTAAATATATGATACAACCTGTTGCAGATATGTATATTAGTATATACATGTATTGACAAATCATTTCTATTAAGCTGTAAATCAAAGATGTTAAATAAATCCACAATTATAGTAGAATACAAGGGAAAGCATTACACCAGTAAGGATGATAAATATAATGCCACATACAAGGTTAAGGAATCAGTGTCACATAATGTTGCATGTGTTTGAGCCACTATATTGTCTGGTAGAGCTGACTAACAATGTGGATCATCTACAAACTGTCCAACAGTATGTGATCGAGAAGTGCTAACGTACTCTGACCTAAGAGTAAAAATGTAACTTTCATTAAACTAGCAGGAAAAAAATAACCTTTTGAAGGCAGTTACTCAGACCTCTCCTAACACTTTACCTATGATGAATGAACAATTTTGACAGTAGCCTGCACACATTTGACTGGAGTAAAGCTGAGTCATTATCACATAATTTAATGAAGAAACTTAAATATGCTTTATGAGAAGCTGTAAACGTCCATAAACATGCAAATATACTAGTTCTGGCTATTGTGCACCTAAGACTTGTCATCAAGTATATTTTACTGAAACTTTTAAAGCAACTGTCTTAAATACAGGTATTGATGGTCTATCATTCAGGTAACTGATTAGGCACACTGCTACATATACTGAAATTTGAAATGGACCACTTTATTAAATATTTAAGGGTAAAGCTGGTCTTTGTGACTATTTGAAAGAGGGTACATTGTGAGGAAAGAGTGGTCAGGGGTCTTTGTGCAAGGCTCTCTGGGCATGATTTATATCATGCATGCATGAGACAAGGAATAACTCTTTGATTGTAGCATTGCATTTTGAAATGTTTTACTTCATCTGTTCAGCTATAAGCATAGGCACATCTTGCAATCAAGCTTTTCACTTTGGCAGAAACAAACATTAAGAACAAATGCTACATACATTTACGTGTTCTGCATTGCAAAAATATGTTGTGTGTATGTATTTAAACTTAATGTTGTCAACAAACCACTGATTTGAATGAGAATATACGTTATCAAGTCTTTCAAAGGTTGCCTGCAACAATAAGATTAAAATGCCATGTGGGCTGAATAATAAGTGGGATGTTTCTGTAAATACAAACAGTGAAGATATAATTAGTAAATCTACTTATTTATTCAGAGGTGCAAATGAAACACAGTAGAAATACAGCCATGTATTGTTATTTGTTATTTTGCTATTAGATGATAAACTCAAGTTTAAAATACTGGGGGGTGGGCACTATTAAGTGGGATGTTTAATAAAATACAGAGTAGTTACATTTTCTTAAAACTTTATTAACTAAAAACAGAACTTGCTTTAACAAATTAACAGCTCTTAACTTGCAAATTCTTAACTTTTATTTTGAAATTGCTTTCAATTGACATTATTAAACAAAAAATTTTAATGCAAAAATTTATTGTAAAATTTGTATGTATATTTTATTCATACACAAAGAGCTCCTATATCAATTATTTCAAGTTTGTCATGTCTTGTATTTCCATATAAACATATTTCCATGACACATTATCCTCATATATATTTTTTCACTCTCCAGTCACTCTTATGCAACAAAGAATGTATTATTCTAAGCATACACACACACACACACACACACATCAGTTATGCACAAATTGCCACATTGTCATTGCAGTACAATGTCAATAGCAATCAATATCAACCCAGCAGCAGCCGTTTCTCTAGCTCATTTAAGACAGCAAACATGATCAGATTCAGCTCTGCTTATTCTTCCTCTCAGCCATGTCAAGTACACGTCTGCAGTTTTAACAAAGGACTGGAATGAGATCATTTACACCAAAATTTGCAAGATGACTCCAATTAATTTAGTACAGCCGAAGGTCGTGTTCACATTCTCTGCTTGATATCATGAGTCAAATGCTGAAAACAACGGTTATCATGATTTAATAAGAATCATCGTTTCCCATGATGAGATGCTCTCGCGAGCTGTGGACTGTTGTAATTGTCAGTGGCATGAAACATTATTTGATTGCTGGCCGGCTCATCTATTTTACAGAATGATATCTATTTTCTGTAAGGTCAAAGCCAGACATCAAAGAGAACGGTTTGTTTGATACAGGAACTATGAAAGCTAGTTGCTGGCAATCAAGCTGGCTGCAAAATAAGTAAGGCCTTTTATACTGCTGCATCTTTCAATGAAAACCTGAGATGGGGGAGTAAGAAGGAAGAAAAACTTAACCAACAACAACCCTTAGCAGGGAGAAAAAAGTGTTATTTGTATAGAGGAGGGCAACACATCGATAGTGAGGTAAAATATTACCTTTTGGAGCTTTTTTCATGCCTAATAATCCTATATTACACAGTGCAGTGATCCATGTTAAAATATGTCTGTCACGGGCTAATTTACTTTACAAGTTGTAGTGATTTATTATTTATTTATTTATTTAATTCTTTTGAGAAGGTTGAGAGAATTATTGTCTGTGATTTTTGTTTTCCGTCTTGGGCTTCACTTAAGTAGCACTTAGGACCAGTTCTTCTGAGACTCAAGAATTGTGTTGTTTTGCTTTTGAGTCTTTGTGTGGAAGCTCTTGAAGGTTGTTGTCAATAGAGTTGTTGTACAGAATTCGGCAGTCTTTCAAAGCCAAGTGTCCACCATTTGCAGAGTAAACAGGCAAAACTATTCAGAACTGGCCCTTGGCCAGGAGTGGCTTTTGTGTTGCCCTAGTAAAGACACAAATTAAGTTGTCCAGCAAATTTCGACTGTTTTTTGAATGGAGTGTGTTTGTGTAACCATGTTATGTGGGAATTCTACCAAGATTTAATTGCTGGTCTGTGATAATGACTTACTGCTTTATAATTACTTTGCATATCACCACTAAAAGACCTTTCGAGGAGCACTTATTTTATTTACCTTGTAGAAGTGTAGGAGTTGAGGACTAAGTGCTCATTCAACATGAATAACTGACGTTCTTATGTACTGATTAACTGGTCTTATATTCCCCCAAGGGTAATGTATGCCAGGTGAAATAATCTTCAAACATGTGAATGCATGGAATCATTATTAACCACAAGCGTACATAAGAGTCTGTTTTTCTGACACTAACAATACAGGTATTGTATGTCTTTCTCAGTTTATAGTTTATAGTCTGGGCTAATCAATTAAAAACACTTAAAATATTCATTAGTTTACTAACTGAGCAGTTCTAGATGAACAAGTCTAGATGAACCTCAGAGTTCTGCAGTTTTTCACAAATAACCATAACTTACAGAACATATAGTTATATTTATGTACTCAGACTCTAGCAATGTTCCTTTTAACTGGTTAAAATCACCAACATGGACACTTTCCCCCACATTATCCACACAGATGCACAATGCTGTTTGTATTGTTGTATGCATTGTGATATTTTAATGAATTTTTAATATTCAGAACAGAACTGACATTGCTGAGTGATCATTAGTGGTTTATTTTACCAAAGTAATGCCAAAAGAGTCTCCTCAGTCCACATGAGCTTTATAGCTCAGACCGCTCTGTCCCTTTTAAGCCACGATTGTTGCTCTATCTCTAATTTGGCCCAGGTGTTTGGCATTAGAGACCACACTCCTGGCCCATTCAAGCGGCTGGTTCTTGGTCGCCACCTCTTCACATCACAACACTTATGTCCATCAACATTGCTAAAAAACATAATTTTAGAACTAGGCTATGATATATACTAGCAAATGTGTGTTTTAACAAATAAAATCTTGTTTTTAAGAAATGAACATCTAAAATGGCTTAAAATCTATTTTTTTCCTCAACATTGTCTGAGGGACTTATTCACAGTTTCACTTCAATAGAAAAAAGTTGTCCATAGTCTCTAAAAAATGATCATAACTTATATTTAAAATGACTTCTCTTGTACAATTAAATATAAATTGATAGTTTGCTCCCCATTTTCAGAAAATGGAAAGCCTGATGGAGAATACATTACAGTAACAAATCACAAAACAGTTCAGAGGGAAGAATATTCTAAGAATCTGCTCATTCTGATGTATGTTCAGAATTAGCCTGAGAACAGCCTTTGACTGGGTCAGATTTGGCCAGATTCAGGTGGGTAGAAAAATGAGAAAGGGAGGAATATTTCACTTATACAATACATACATACAATATTATCACAGGAGTGTACACTCTGTATACACATGCATACTTGCTTATATTTATACATGGTGAATCATTACAAAGGGAAGATTTTTCCTGATGAATTGGTTACATAAACAGTCTTGACAATTTGAATCAGTGACTAAAGGAATATTATGCATTATTCAATAAAGCCAGTGGTGTTTTGAAGTTTTAATCATAAATGAATTTTAATGCAGCTTTGATTTCTGTGGTTACTAAATTCAGATGTTAATGAAAATTGAATGTGAAAGATGTGATGTATTCATAACTAACACATTAGTGAGCAGCATTACGCAGATTAAGATACTAAAACACTATATATTGTAAGTTATTAGATATTATATAGAACATGATTAAGCGATTGCTTACTTAACGCCACATAAAATCATCACAACAGCTTAAATCACTTAATTTTAACTGTGTGTGATGTTTTATACATACGCTTTGTGAATTTAAACCGCATCAGTTTCATTTGGCTTCTCAAAGAAACATAAGATGAAACTTATTCCTTTCTTCTTAAATAAATAAACAAATAAAGCAATATGGAGCCTCACAAACAAAAGCTGATGAAAGCCTTTCTCATCTAATCTTCTCCTCTCATTTGATGTGTTTTAGTTAAAAGGAAATCCCATTGCAGGCCACATTTATTGCTTTACAGCCACAAAAAAGAAACAATGTTTTCCAGATTGAGACGGGTTTGTGAGCGGCGCTTAATTTGAGAATTTCCCGGAGGGTACGCAAAGCGATCCGCATCCATTTACAATTAATTTCTTTCAGTTTGTTTTTAAACAGTGTGCAATAAAATGTTGAGAACAGAGGCAGGGTTTAGGCTTATGAGATTAGAGTACATCATAGCAGTTTATACAAAACCTTTTTGTTTTTTTTTTTGTTTTTTTTTGTCTTTATCTTGTGCTGGGGAGTGTGTTTTGATATGGATCGGCCTCTCTTGATTATTCAACATCTCCTCTTCTCTTCTGTCCTGAGGTTTTTTTCTTCTTTTTTTCCATCTTTTTGCATATGAAAACCCATAATTGCTGGCCTTTGTGTTAGCAAATTGATGGACATCTGCAACATTTCATTTGTAAAACAGAACCTGTCATCTTTCTGTGCAACCTTATATGGTGATAATTGCAGGAGGGAGAAATTAGCATGAGGGTCGAGCAACAGCTCTTACCTTATTAGGTAAACAACACCACCAAGGGCTTCATCTCCTGAAATCTGTTTATGATAAAAAACAGGTTGAACTCAACAACGGAACACATACACATGGGCTTTTCTTTGTGTGCTGTTAGTCTATTCCTCACTGTAAAGAAAAAGTAGTTGAGTGAGTGCAATCAAGGAGGTTATTAAAAGTCAGGGTCATCATTTGATTGGGGTAGGGAGGAAGAGGGTGAAGCACAGCCATTTCCACTTCTAATATAATGAAACATGCCATTCAAAGACTCACAGAGGAAGCTAATGAGCTTTTGATTAAAGTGTAGCCATGACATTTCAAACTTACACATATTCAGAGACAGATACAACAGTGGACAGAAGCTAACAGTATATCTAATTATATTTCATTGTTAACATTATTTAATGTGTTTGAGCCAAGACCATGTCTACACCAATGATGTTGTATTGACAGTACAATTAAAATATGATTTAAAAATGTTTTTATTCAGACTAAAATATAAATAAATGCCTAATATCATTGCGTGAATAATTTTGTCTAGTTGATTTTTGTCTCATAGAGCAGGCTAATAGCAGTGCTTTCCCTGCCTCAACTTTGTAGGGAAGTACATTGAAAAATTCTTTGAAAAGTGAAAGAAAAATGGAACTGTTAGCATGTTTGTGTGTATAGAAAGCTTGAAGAGCTCTCTGTGCCATAGCACAAAGAAGAGAAAGTGCATCTTGCTTTTATTTCTAACAGTGAATGATCTCATGAGTTTAACTGTATCACATTACTTCTGAGCTCACACTCAAACTTAATTTACCATGCAAAATTGCGTGGACAATGGCTAATGGAAAGATACCTTAATTCCTTCTTCTCACAAAGGAGCTAGCCAAGGCCGCTAGCAACTAATCCATGATTGCCTGAGGGGGCCTCCACTGTCAGACCCATTACAGACCTGCCATGCTCATCTTTTTAATCTGCCCTCCCAATTAGCTACGACTTAGCGCTGAGCAAACAGCAACACTAAGGCTGCTAAGTTGGACTAAATGGCCATTTAGCTAAGTCATTAGCTCTCTTTGCTCTGACTGTGAGGAATGGGGCTAATTAGTGTGTCATCGCCAACGGTGGAGTCAAAGACACTACCTAACAGACACAGAAAGAGAATACTGTCTTAGGGTGTACCCTCAGGCACTGAGTTAGTGCTCTTAAGAATGAATAGACTGGAGTCTAGTGTTCAAGAAGTGCTGCTAAACAGACGATGCTAGCATGCAGAGCTAAAGCATACTTTATTAGTGGCTGTCACCTTGAGAACTGACTTGAGAGTGTTAACTGTATTAAATGTGGAAAGAATATGGCGACAGGTAGTGGTGTGTGAAGGAGTGTGTACACATCCCACACGCAAACACAGTAAAATACAACTGTGCACACAAGAGTAGACTGATTCACACTTGTGCACTCACACTCTCTTTTACAAACACACACACACACACACACACACACACACATACACAGACAGAGTTGTACTCGTAGCACTTGTTAACACCTCCCTGTGCTGAAAGATAGAATCTCAGAAAAGTCGTTACAATTCACACTCCTTCCATGCAGCTGAGGTGTGTTTGACATAGTTTTATAGATTTAGTCAGCTGCTGTCTTCTTGCCTCACTTTACCTTCTGCCCAGCAACACTGTCATCCTACGTCATCCTTTTTCTAAAAAAATCAGTTTTATGTTAATAGATGTTCCAATAAGAACACATCAAAACTGTGTGGACTAAAAGTTGAAGGTTCTTGTTTTTAAAGTGGCTCCTACAGTCATCCACCCATCAATTACCTTAATCTGTTAATCCTGAGTCCCCAAACCCGTTCATTGTGCCGTTCAATTAACCATAGCCAGGACAGGGCACCAATCCTTTGCTGGACACACAGACATATACCTTTTTGGACTGTGAGTGAAAACTAGAAACCCATGCAGATGCAGGGAGAACATGGAGCCTCCACCCTGTTCTTGTTTTCACTAATCTCATTAAAAATGATGCAGTCATAAGAACTTGTTTGCTGTAGTACTCTTTAGTAAAGTATGTTCAGTAGATTTCTGAATATAGTAAAAGTGTTTTTATGTAGAAAATATAAAGCGGGGATAGTTCTGGTGTGATGTATGTTGACACATTTTAAAGTGATTTTAAAGTAAAGTGACACATTTTAAAAGTGACACAGTTTGCACAGCATATCAGATCTTATAATCAAGTAGATTATATGCTTTTACAAGTCAAATATCTTCATATCACTTGATAGTATGATTTACCCAAAATCCCTCAATAACCTTTACCTTTATGATTCACCCTTTAATCCTTGGAATAACTCCTGTTTTTAAAAGATGTTTATGGTGATGTTGTGGTGAATTGTTAGTTTCTGGTTGAGTTTTACTTAGCAGTATTTTCAAAAACTAGGTGAGCATGTGGTAGAAGGGGCGGTGCACAATCATTGACCAATGTTCTTGCATACAGAGGAATTTCAGCATTTGCGAAATTCAAAATGCAAGACATCTGCCCATCTGCCATGCATTTCTAAGGTGTTGTAGGTATGCTTTTGGTTCACAGTTAAAAAATTTAAGACATTTCTGATGAGGATTGTCTCTGGAAAATGTAAACACCTGGTTTTGAAACTGATATAGAGTGGATTGTGGGCTATAAAAAAAGACTGCTGTGATCAAATGATTCAACATTATTTTTCCTTAAGACATTTCAGTTTATCTCTTTCCAGTAAAGTTTGGGATTTTTTCAAAGGCTGTGCATGATTTGCTACTGTTCATTTGAGATTTTTTATTATTTGGCCCTTTTTAAAATCTCATATGAATTGTCTAAAAAACAGCTTAGATTATGAAATAAACAACCTGTTCTATGTCCTTTCCAGTGCCTGGTCCTGTTCCTATGGAGTCCATTCAGACAGGTCCATATGAAGAGAAGATCTTCATGCAGTGGAAGGCTCCAAATGAGACCAATGGCGTCATCACTCTTTATGAGGTATGGATGAAAAATACAAGACTTGTACACCTGAAGGATTTGTTCTCGGAACCATTTAAAGTTCACTGACATTTTAAAATGACATCTGTATGCAGGAAAGCTTTAAACTATTAGAAAATATCACATGTTGATCTCCTGAACTGCTCTCAAATAGCCTTCGACCATGGAAAAACTAAAATTGGAATATAATTGTAGAAGGTAGAAGGATTTGGTCTGAAGATTCAGAGATGATTCATCAGTCACTGCCTCACTTCATAAAAATAATGATTTTGTTCTGTTCAAATGTAATTTTATACTTATATATTTAATTATCCAATATACAACTGTTTTGTATTTTATATTGACAGGTCTGTTTTGCCATTACTTTACCTGCATTTATTTCATTTTTCTGCCATCAAAGTTAGATTATATGCACAAAAATATGTTTTCATTGGTCGTATAATAATATAACACATCTTCTTCTACTTCTACTAGAATCTGAGTTTCAAGGCTTATTTCAAAGAGCTATGAGTGTTTCTTTTCTTATGGCAGTAACAGTGACTTTTAAGGGTTAATGTTGTGATCTACACCAACAGATTCTTTCAGGCTCACTTTAGATAGAGAAATTACTTTTGAAATTCTTTGCCACTACAAGCTTGCCTACAGTTTCTTTTTTGTAATGTAACAACTGGTTGATCAATAGCTATTGTGCTGCATGAGATGAGAACTTTCTTTTATGAAGGAAAGTCCACCGAGCATAGAGGTTTGCGAGTGTAAAGATCCCACCACAAAATGCCTGACTAACTTTATAAAGCAACTGTTACTCATCTTAAGATGCTGGAACCTTTGCTGACCAAACCCTACCTCTTGCTAACCACTTATCGATTTCTTCAGTGACATTACTTCACAAAAAAGAGAACTAAAGTCGATTCCCACAAACATACACAAGGTGTCATGTATCACTTTAATGTGCATGCTTGAGTGAGTCTAGGGACACAAAACAACCTTCGGATCTTCCTGACGTGATGAAGCAGAGGCGAGGCATTGTGCGTAGCTTTTGTTTCCAGGTACTGCTGTAGTTAGTCGTGTGCCATCGCTGTGATAAGAGGGCTGGCAGAATTTACCAAATGTATTGAGTGAACACAATACAGTCCCATTTGGTGAGATAATTGCTGTAATAGCCTTCATTGATTTTAATTAGCAGCGTCCAATAGAATTATCAGAGGGATCTGAGGAGCCGGACGCTTCTCTTCTCTTTGCTTTTAGCCATGCAGGCAAATTAGACCTGGGACAATGCTTTTTAGAGAATGGAGAGAAGATCAAGGGATGGATAGATGCTGGATGTGGGAGTAGGAGTGTAAAAGGAGGAAAAAGAACATGAAAAAAGAGGCGGCAATGAAAGACAAAAGATTTTAAAATATATATCTCATTTACAGAATGTATCCCAAATGTAAAGACACATTTTGTGTCTGAAGTTTGCTTCTTTTGTTTTGCTTTTGATTTTCAAGGCGAATATAACAAACATGTAATGAAAACTGAAGTCTCACTTTATTTGGATAGGCTGCTATTCCCTTTATAGTTCATTTACTTATTATCTACAGACATTCACATTATTACTATCTGTTGAAATTCAGTTACTACTTAACAGTGTTAGGGTTAAGGTTAGGTTTAGGTCTTTGGTTGCGGTTAAGGGTCAGCTTAGGGTAATTGAAAATTAAATTGACTTATAAGTTAGTAGCTGAATGTAAATTTAATGCAAAGTGAGCGTCTGCAGCACATAAAAACAGCCTCCCAAGCATTTAACAATGTGCTAAGTGTGTGACTAAATCATCATACTTTTGCTGAAACTGTGTCCACTTTTTAATTACAAATATACATTTTTAGAGTTGCAAGAAAAAGTATGTGAACCCTTTGAGATTACTTGAATTTCTGCATAAATTGGTCAATAAATGTGTTCTGATTTTCTACATTTGTAGACAGTCTGTCTTATTGTGGACACATGATCAAGGCTTTCAGAGATACTTTTGTAACCCTTTCCAGCTTCATGCAAGTCAACAATACAATAGTCTCCTGAGAGCTCTTTTGTGTGAGGCATGGTTAACATCAGGCAATTCTTCTTGAGAACAGCAAGCTCAAAACTTTTTTATAGGGCAAGGCAGCTTTAACCAACACATCCAATCTCATCACATTGATTTGCTCTAGGTTGTCTGACTCCTGGCTTCAATTAGCTCTTGTAGAAGTCATTAACCTGAAGGTTCACATACTTTTTTACATGTTGTGTTCCATAAAAAAATTAAAACATTATTTTTGTGGTATTAGTTTAAGCAGACTGTTTGTTTATTGTTGTAACTTAGATGAAGATCAGAACACATTTAATGACCAATTTATGCAGAAATCCAAGTAATCCCAAAGGTTTCACTTTTTCTAGCAACTGTATATGATTACACATAATCAAGCCTATTTCAGGTTACTTAACATTTGAAAGTGGTCTGAGGAAAGTGTGATCTTTTGTATGATGCCAGTGGGTGGATAGTAACTTTTCATTACTTACTCACTATGCTTGGAATTAGAGGAAAACTGTTTAAATTACATTTTCTGTTGAGCTTTTGCTTTAACAGACAATACACTAATATTTATTACATATATCCTAGGGAGAGATTTTCTTTGTTCAGCATCTAAATGCACATTTTCAGTTGGATATGCTTGACTAAAGCTTTCCAGGCAGCTAATCTAATTCTCTTATTGACCGTAATGAGGAGAATGGAGGTGGGGCACAGTGTGTGTTGATACGGGGCAGTGACCCTGTTGTCCCGCAGCTAATTGGGGAATCAAACGCAGGGTGGTCCATCGATCCTGGCTTTTCCATGGGTACCTCGCTAGCCTGCAAAATGTGCTCATTGCCACACACATACACAAAAAATATGTACTGCGAAATATGCGCTATGTGAAGTCTGGGATCAGTGTCAAAGATGTCTCCTGCATTAGAATTCTTTCTTTTGATCAACTTTTCTCTCTCTCTCTCTCTCTCTCTCTGTTTTTTTTGTGTGTTTCATTCTCTTTCTTTCTTCCTCTCTTTCCCTCTTGTTCGTTCTCTCTCTTTCCCTCTCTCCATTTCTTTCTTTTTCTCATTCTCTCTCTCTCTCTCTCTCTCTCTCTCTCTCTCTCTCTCTCTCTCCATTTCTTTCTTTCTCTCTCATTCTCTCTCCCTTTTTCTCTCTCTCCCTCTCCCTTCCCCCCTCCCTCTTTCTCCCCCCAAAACAACCTCCCACTATCAAGTCATTGAGGCTTTTCAGAAATTAATTGCCTCGCTGACAAAATAAAGGGAAGAATTTGAAAGACGCACAGGGAGGAAGGAGACGGAGACAGAAAAAAGCAGGACTCATCTCTCTGAGCTAATCACCCCATATTAATCAACAGCGACGGTTTCTTATGTATTGAAAAAAGGCGGCTTTTTTGCCCTTGCCCTCTTTCTCTGACTCTGTCACTATGCAAATAAGTAAATAGCACGACACTAGAGCTGTGTATTTTGTCCTTGATCTTTGTTTGGTTTAATTTGCACGGCCCCATGCAAAAGTGTTTTGATGACGCGATTGTGCCACCTCAACTGCCACGAGCCTGTCGCTGGAGACCCACCTGTTTTGTGGCAAGTCAAAACATCCGCTTTGTTTACAAAGAGCATCCTGTCTTCTCGACTTGCAGCTCTTTTGAAGACTTGACACCCCTCTGAAGCTAAACGGGCGTTATTAGGAAAGGCAATTAAGATGAATCAAAAACGGAGATGCTGTTTAACCAGTTTTTGTTCCCTCGCACATGGAAGACTGACGGAGCATGTCAGAAAACAAATGTGATGAAAACACTCCCTTTGAAAAAATAGTACTGACTTTACAAGGTATCTTTCAGTTTGCAGGAGAAGATAGCAGCAAGTGTTTTGATACTTGACTCATGGTTATGGATGACCAAAGAACATGAAAGATTATATTGCTTTAATTACCATTAGTTGTACAAGTAGTTTGACATCATTGTGTTTAATAACATGAGTTTAATTGATAATTCTTTTATATTTGCATATAAAACAAATAGAAAAATTACACAACAGGACAGTAATATATGCATATGTATGAAGATGCATGTATGTTATTACTAATATTTAATTAAAAAAATTATGAAAATGGCAAAAATTAATGATATAAGTCACATGGATGTTTTGTGTGTTTAATCTGAGTGGCATTAGCTACAGACACTGAAACACTTTACATTTATTCTGGTAATTGTGAGACGGTCCCTAACACTGCAGCTTGCCACCAGAGCTAAGCAGCTAACACAAAGCTAAGCGGCTATATTCTGGCTTCTTCATAACAAGTGCAGTTTAGTAAAGGTTGTTCTTGTAGTTTGTTGTCTTTGTTCATTTCACCACCAAACTGTAACTGTGCTGGTGAATCTGTTATATTTATTACATGGTGAGGAAAAGCAGAATTCTGGATGTCCAAATAGGTAACAGTGTCATTAAATCATTATGCAGTATAAATTATTAGTTCAAACACTGAACGTGTTGGTTTATTTAGTTATTTATTTATTGCAATTTTTTGGACAAATAATTTTGCTTGCTGTATATTCAGTGTATCCCTATCCCCTGGTTAGACATGACTGAAGTGCCGTTGAGCAAGGCACCCAACCACCAATTGCTCCCTGGGCCCCATGTATAGGGCTGCCTATCACTTTGGACATATGTGCTCACTGCCCCCTAGTGTGTTCATTAATGTGTGTATGTGTGAATTTCACTGCAGGTCAAATTCCTCTGTGAAAACACTTTGATCAAAGATTGTGCACTTCCACTTTGATGATGACTGCTTCTGTAGTAGTAATAAACTGTACAGTACAGTATTTTCCTGTGAATACAACACTAAAATAAGTTCACTAGCTTTGCAGTTGACAGAAATGGTTATGGGGCCATGAGACTCTAGTTTACTTTCTGACTGATTCACTTGACAATTCCCATATTAAGTCTCTGTGTGTAACTAAAATTCTGTTTATAAGTGTGCAGATAGGAAAGGTCTGAGGTTTGTATATTAAAAATGGTTGAGATTGACAGCCACATGAGGCCTGACAGAGTAGAGGAAAGAACTCGTACCTCACTGCCTCTCTGCATTGTTTTTTCCCATTCTAGTTGTTAAACGAGGGCAGGCACTTGAGCTGAGAGGACAGCTGACCCTAAAAACCTGTTAAGGGCACTCTTCTGCTCCCTGCATTCAGACTGGCCATTGGCAAAATTGCTGTTTTTATTTACTGTTTATTGTGATTGTGTTGTGAGTTCATGTTCAAGCACTTCCGTGCACTTTCACATACCTCCTGAATGTTGCTAACTGGAGTATTATTATTGTAAAGTGGTGCTGTTCATGAAGTATTTGACGTGTTTTAAAAATGCACAAGACCAGCTAGCTTACGCTGCAGAGTCCACAGCGGATTGGACTTCAGTAGATGGCACATCGCCTCACCCTGAAGTGTGAGAAAAATCAGTTTCTTAGTGCCTTTGGCACCTTAAAAGCTTGCAAATCACTCCCGAGGTGCGCAATGCAAATCGCTGCGTCTCATCTCTTCCTCGGCCTGCTTGTTTACAGACTCTGAATCTCCAGAGACGGCTACTCCAAAAAGAGTCTCGCTGTATATGCCTCCTCCAGTGCAGCATGGCTTTCCAGATTAGCATTTGAAGGGAGGATGTAATGGGTGTCGATAGCAGATGTCTTCGATTTCAGTGGAGAAGCACATTGCACCGGGAGCTCTTTTAAAATCTTCGGGGTTGAAAGTCCATATGGGACAGTGCCTGGATTCGTCTCATTGCTTTGTGACTAGTCTTCTGGGGTTATGGGAGATTGTTGGTTGCCAGATCCTTGAATCTTTCATTTGGATGCAAATGCTTTGTGGTGTTTGTGAGAATTTTTGAGCATGTGTGTATGTGTGACTGGAGGCTCTTTTGTGAAAGGGCCCTGTCGTCTGCTCACTTTCTTAGTTTCTACCTCACTCAACTTGCCAGCTTCTCGCTCTCTCTCTTTCTCTTTTTACTCCCTCCCTGCTCCCTCTCTGTCTTCCTCTTTTCAAATCCCCCAAACTCCCAGTGGACAAGCAGCTATTTAAACATTGATTATTGCTCTAAATTTGGATGCTGAAAACTAGGTAGTCCACTTATTGTCGGCTGGGCCTCAGCTTGAAGTCAGTATGTTGAGGACCTAAAATTCAGGTCAAGTTTTAGCAGGAGTGAGGTGATATTTTGGTTCCTACTTGCATATATACACTGCTCAAAAAAAATAAAGGGAACACTAAAATAACACATCCTACTGTAGATCTCAATGAATAAAGTGTTCCTGTTGAAAATCTTTATTTATTACATAGTGGAATGCGTTGAGAACAAAATAACATAAAAATGATCAGTGTAAATCAACATTATTACCCCTTGGAGGTCTGGATTTGGAATCATACTCAAAACCTTATACCACCCTCATGGAGCAGTTTGAGCAGAAACTTGGATATTAGTGGCCTGCTGGAGGTCATTTTGCAGGGCTCTGGCTCTGCTCCTCCTGTTCCTCCTTGCATAAAGGAGGAGGTAGTGGTCCTGCTGCTGGGTTGTTGACCTCCTACGGGCCCCTCCATGTCTCCTGGTGTACTGGCCTGTCTCCTGGTATCTGCTCCATGCTCTGGATTCTGTGCTGACGGACACAGCAAACCTTCTTGCCACAGCTCGCATTGATGTGCCATCCTGGATGAGCTGCACTACCTGAGCAACTTCTGTGGGTTGTAGACATCGCCTCATGCTACCTCTATGGTGAGAGAACTGACAAAATGCAAACGTGACCAAAACATCAGCCAGAAAGGATGAAAACAGAGAAAAGGTCTGTGGTCACCACCTGCAGAACCACTCCAGTATAGGGGTTGTCTTGCTAATTGCCTCTCATTTCTACCTGTTGTCTGTTCCGTTTGCACCACAGAAGGTAAAATTGATTCACAGTCAGTGTTACTTCCTAACTGGACAGGTTGGTTTCACAGAAGTGTGGTTGACTTGGAGTTACATTGTGTTGTTTAAGTGTTCCCTTTATTTTTTTGAGCAGTGTATATATATATATTACACTGTTTGTGTATACAGATTGTCACAAGTCGCTGCGAGGAATGAAGCAAAGGCTGGAAATATGTGCAAGCATATTTTTCTCAAAAAACAGACTGAAATTGTAAACATGACCATCACGCAGTGACATGGACAGTACTCAACAGACAACAAAGGAACAGAAGGTGTACTTATACAAAAACAGGGAGCACGTGAGTGTAAGAGGAACAAGAACCAAAACTAGACCAGATCACAGGTTACAATGAAACAAAACACAATCCGAACAACCATGTGGCCTCAAAACAAACCATGATACAGAAAGTAATCAGACAAGGGACACACAGACCCTCACACAAATAATATACCTGCTGTACATTCAGCTGTCACTGACTTAACATAGACATTGTCTTTAGAAACCCAGATTTACTCCATTTCTTCTGGTCTGGTTGGTATCAGTGTTGTACTGAATGTTAAACCTGCTGCTGTTTATTATGGAGGGTTTGGAGAGAATTTTGTCAAACAATATTTGGCTTCAGGCCAGAATGTCAGACCTGATTAAAAC
>BRDA01014165.1:144282-174645 GCA_036984385.1 Crenuchus spilurus
TCTCTCTCTCTCTCTCTCTCCCCCCTTCTCTCTTTACATCTCTTTCTCACTTTCTCACTCTCTCTCCCCTCTCTCTCTTTCTCTCTGTCTCCCCCCCCTCTCTCAAACACACTGGTGAATAACTCTGAAACCTCTTCACACCACACAGTGAAAGGGAAATTGACCCTTTACAAATCGACTCTGCTCAATTAAACCCTGGCCCTACTTTTTTGTTCAGTCTTGCATTGGGCTGCAGTTTAGCTGGCTGCCGTGTGCCTTTGCCTGCCCCTCAGGCCAACTTGCTCTCACTCATATGACAACTAGCACTGACCCCAAACCAAGGGGAGAGCGAGAAATCACGATATTCTTACCTCTGCATGCTATTTCATTCCAACACCAGCTCCATAAGGCCTCTCTATTTTCTCCCAGGGTAATGGGAGTTAAGTGGAAGCTTATGACAGAGTAATGGGTAGTCTATCGATCTGCCCAATGACCTTTCAGTCACTATGGTCTTTTCATTCAGTCTGTAGAGATGGACACGTTAATAAGTATTGTGGTGATGCACAGTAGTTATGTCATGAAGCAGCTTTCAGGAGAACAGGAGGTCAGTGCTTCATCACGCGAGGTGGGGGCAGTCAGGCAGTGTGTACAGTCTGCAGAGGTCATCAGCACAATGTTTAATGTAGCAGGTATTTCATAGCTGATTTAAACATTGCCCTCAACAGGGTCACCCTGCAGACTTGTGGCATTTAGACAAGAAAGAGGAGTTAATTGAACTGTGGTGATGCAGTTTGAAATCACATAGTCATGGACTTGCTCAAGAGTTTCAGTTTCATAACTCTGTAAAACTGGGACCTGAGATTACATCCAGTACACTGCATGCATATTCAGCAGCCTTAGTGATTTAGATGATGCTGTCTGCACGATAATAGATAGAATCATTAAATCACTTTAGCTTTTTGTGATATCAAAAAAGGGACTTTGGATACAGTGTCATATCAAAGTGATAACAGTGTCAGAGCTGCAGTTTCTCAGTGCTATCTCAGCCTCTGCTATTGCTCTTAGATGTGCTGGAAACGTGTTCACTCAGAGTTCCTGTGCTTTCATTTCTTGACTCAATGTGGTAGTTTGTGACATAAATATAAAACCCTTTGTTGTTAAGAATGTACCAGTCAAATGTTTGGACACACCTTCTGGACATTCAGTGTTTTTCATTATTTAAAAATATTTTCTGCATTGTAGTTTAATACTAAAGTCATTCAAACTATGAAGAAATGTTCAATTATTTAGTAAACAAACATGTTAAACAAACATGTCTTATATTTTACATTCTTCACAGTAGGCACCTCTTGCTTAGATGGCAGCTTTCTTGGCATTTCCTCAGTCAGCTTTATGAGGTAGTCACCTGGAATGGCTTTCAGTTAACAGCTGCCTTGTCAAGAGCTCATGACTTTCATTTCTTGCCTCTTAATGTGTTTGAGACATCAGTTGTGTGTCTACTTTGAAGAATCTAAAATCTAAAACATGTTTTGGTTTGTTTAACACTTTTAAGTTTACTACATGATTCCTTGTGTGTTCATTCATAGTCTGGATGACTTCAGTGTTTATTTACAATGTAGGAAAAAAAAAAAGAGAAGGTGTGTCCAAATCTTTGATAGTCTAATTAGTAGCTTAGATCACTATCTTATCATTTAAACATGTTACAAAAGCCAGGATTTCCCTTCTGTAATGGACATAATTCTCCTAAAGTTAAAAATATCATCCATGATAGTCAGTTGTAGACATTTGCTAGAAACAGTTTGACTTGTGAGTTACACGGTCTTGGCACTAAGTCATTAGGAGCAGCATACTGGCGGTAATGAAGTACCTTCACCATTTACTGCTCAATGCTTTGTTATTCATTTTACACACTAATGAGTGCAAACAGCCTGGACACTTGTGTGCAGTTTCCTGAGTGGAGAAAAGGTTTGTGAATGTGTTGCCAGCTTTACCTTAACTGCAGCTTACTTCGGCTGAACTGGTATTAAAATAATAGACATTTTCTATTCAATTTCAGTGTGTATGATTGAAGTGCAAAAGCGTGTTGTTCCTGACATCAAATGATGTGGCTTTCTATTTGAGTTTGTTTTCTTCATTCCTTTCCTTCCCTGACTGAGGCACAAGTGTCACTCCTCTTCAATAATGCATTTTTTATTATTAAAAAACTATGTGTGTGTGTGTGTGTGTTATACTTTATTAAGACTATTATGAATAGTGTGGTTGGGTCAAAAATCATTCATCACTGTGAGACAAAGTCAAACTAAGACAATAAGACAGTGATACTGCAGTAGCTAATCTCACAACTGCTTTAAAGCAGACTTTTATAACACTGAAGTTTCCTTGAAATCTTTAAATACCCATCCATCTATCCAACAGCTGAACCTAGCAAGTCTCCATATTACCCACAAACCTCCAGCCCCCGCTTTCTGTTTCATTAGGCAATAAAGAAGCTCTGTTTTATGAGGGCTGTTCAATATGACCCTGCTATGGATGGAGTATATCAACAGAGAAACATACAGCAGTGTGTACAGGCTGTAATAAACGTAAAAATGATTTGGGGATGATATTTACAAAAATATTTTAGAAAAATGCTGGACATAAATCCACATATGTTTGTTTCTCCCGGTTTTAGAGTCAAAAGTTTCCAAACATGCCTAAAATGAGAGCCCCTGCCATCACAGAATAACTTTTTTCATATCTTAAATACAGTCAGTATAAATAGTGGTGATTGGCCAAGGCTAACGTTCAAGGTGCTGCTCGGGTTCTTGGCAGTTGCAAATGATTTGAAGTCGATTATATTTCTCCGACATTTCCCACTAGACTCTATTTCACATCATAGCTTCACCTCAGTGGCCCAGTTTGTGATTTACTGATAACCGAAATTGAAATCAAAGATCTCTTAACTCACTCAGTCAAAATGATGAGGCTATAAAACTTGAAGAATGCTCTCGAGCAACAAGCGTAATGTTTTCGACAGGCACATTCCTGTGAAAGAAATCAATGCTTAATCATTTTTTCTCTTTTTTTTTCTCTGATACAGCTTCATAATAAATAAGAAAACATCATTTATAGTGACGCACTTTCACGTGAATAAACAAGGTTTATTTCAAATGTGCTAGCCGGGGGAGAAGTGATGAAGATGAATCAAAATAATCAGGCTGACTTTAAAGTGTGAGTGATTCGGCATGAGGTCAGGAGTGTGAGTAACACAGTGTGAGTCTACAGGAAGAGAAATGTGAGTCTGTGATATTGGTAGGGTGCCTGACTCATCCCTGTGTTTCACCCCCCACCCCCCATTCTGTTTTTTTCTCTCTCTTCCCCATCATTGACTGAATGTGTTACTTTGGATGTTTGTTTGTGTGTGTTTGTGTGTGTGTGTGTGTGTGTGTGTGTGTGTGTGCTCTTAGTTAAAATTCCATTTAAAATCATATTTTTTCTCATGTTTTGTTGCCTGTGGTCAGTGGTAAGTCTGGGTCATATGTAGGTGTGTGTGTCTATGTGTGTATGTTTGTGTGTGTGTGTGTGTGTGTGTGTCACCCACTATGCATGAAAGGCTTTTAGGCAGCAGCCCTGCCAGGCACCCAGCTGTCAATTTATTTGATTTAAATCCTTAAATGGAGTTGTGAACTGTGAAACATGGAGGCTAAAATGTTTTGATTGCCCTCAAACCCTGTACTTATCAATTTACACAAACATCAATCTTCACAGAGATATGAACTGACTGACGGACTCTGTGTGTGTGTGAGTGTGTGTGAGAGAGACAGTATGTGTGTGATGGAAGCTTCCACTGATGTATCCCTGTTGATCTTTCATTTTTAATGTTTTGCTATCTTAATTTATCATTTGTGAGTCACGACCCACCCAGGGTTGTTAAAGATTGAACTGGTGGTAACAATGTTCTTGGCTACAGTATGTTTTATTAGGCTTAATTAAATAATGTGCTTTGCTTATTTTTTTATTGATTTTGAATTATACACAAGGAGCATGCAATGCTGCAACAATTAACATAACACAGAGGATGCCATGAGACATCAGTACAAAAAAGCCATGCCACAATGCATACAAAAGTTGCCTTAATGATGCATTAATGTTTTATAATGTTAACAGTAATCAGCTAAAGAATTTAGTGTTGATATTATACAACCTTCCGAACAATCCAAATATATGCCTATGTGAGCCAGCTTTTTACAGTGCAGTCAAACAGACCGAAAGTGTGTGAAACGTTGTGTATAAGGTAATAAAGCAACAGAGTAGTTTCTTCAGTTAAAAACAAGCTCTGCTTTAGTCCAACCACACTGCTCATTATAACTTTGGATTAAGCTCAGTCTGAAATTAAAATGCATTAGCATCGCTGGCACAGCAAACATTAACAGCTCAGCAAGACAAAACATGGCATCATTTCATATTAATTAATTAAACAAATGGAGAAATTCTGTTGAAATTCTGTTGTAGATTCTAAACTTTCAGTAGAAATATTTGGGTTTGTAAACAGAAGATTTTTTTGACAAGTTTTTCATATTTTACTTTATGGAGGGAAAACAAGACAGAAATATTGTTATTTCAATGCTTGTAAATCTGAATGTACAGTACCAGTCAGACATTTGGACACACATTCTGGACATTCAATGTTTTTACATGATTTAAAAATTGTCTGCATTTTAGATTAACACTAAGTTCATCCAAACTATGATGAAATACATATGGAATTATTTAGTAAACAAAAAAAGTATTAAACAAACCAGAATATAATTTATATATATATAATATATATAGCTACCAAATACAATGATGTTAAATGTAATTAAATAATTTTAGAACTAAAACTTATTTAGAAAAAGGATGATAGTATACATTGCAGTGACACATAAGCATGTTATTGAAAACCATTTATCGTGGCTGTAAATGTGCATTTACTTGTACAAACACCAAATATGAGCAATGGAATTAAACTAAATAAATTTTTTTTTAAATGAACAATTTATTGTCCGTATCTTGGTAGCTGCTGTATTTTGAAGAACAGTGATGCTCCTCTAACAGTACAAGGATTTATTATATTATTCACCAACTCACTTGATTAAACATAATGAAGTTCTAATTAACCAAACTAGGTACTGGATGATAACTACAAATAATACTGGACTGCCATGAGAAGAGGTATTGAAAGGGTTAATCCAACACATTAGCATATGCAAATTTAACTCATATTTCTTTTTTAAATTTATTATTACATGAATTGTATTCATTCTAATATTATTTTTTTCTGAACATATAAACACTTACTGCTTAAATTACATATATTTAAATTTTAAATAAATCTAATGTTCTAGGGGTGCCTAAAACTTTCATAATGCTGTATGTACTTATATGTGATCATTATGAACAACCATCCTTCATCCATCCATCTTCTTAACTGTTTAATCCTGCTTAGAGTCGCGGTGAGTGATTATGAACAACCCAAGGTGATTATTTTAACTTTATTTTTCCCCAGATCACCTACAAGGCCCTGAGCTCACTGGATCCCAGTGCTGATCTGAGTACTCAGCATGGTCGGGTCTTTAAGCTCCAAAATGAAACACACCATCTCTTTGTGAGCCTGTACCCCGGCACTACCTACTACTTCACCCTGAAGGCTAGCACAAGCAAAGGATTTGGACCACCCGTCACCACCCGCATCGCCACCAAGATTGCAGGCAAGAGATGCATCCAGTGGCAGAGTTATATAGATTCAGTAAAGTCTGGCAGCTTATTTCTTTAATAATACGCTAAGAGACAGCGTCCATCTCAACAGCCTGTAACAGGGATGATGATTTTATTACTGTGATGCTTTTCAGAAGCCCTGGACCCAGCTGAGCTTAATGTGATGCTGTTTAGCTTAGCAGTTTCTTACAGTTCAACCTAATTAACAAAAAAGGTAGTTATGCAGTCCGGACTTTAATTGATGATCTAAGACGAGATCCAGTGTGTCTGGAAACTGGAAACATAAGAGGAAGCATAGTGTTTACAGCAGCTTGTATAGTTTGAGTCGTAATTGTTTTACCTTTTTGGGTTAAAAAAGAGCTCATTGGATAATGATGCATACTGCATCTTACAATTCTAAAACTTCATTTTTCATTGCATAATGTTTCCTTAATTGATTTCTTAGATTAATATTGTGACATTAATATTAAGGTGAGAGTAAATTGAATGGTTTGCAGAGAACAGGTCATTGTAAACAACGCCTTTGTCAAGTCTCCACTGTGTTTCTGTCGCCTACGGCGTCAACAGACCATCAGTTTAATTTCATAATGATGTGGCATTTCAAGTGCATGGCAAACACGATTTATTCAATCTGTATTGTTCATTGAATCTTAACTTGGTAATGAGAGAGAGAGAAAGAGAGGGGTAAGAGAGTGACATTTTAAAGATAATTGCACAATTATGGCGTATGTCAAAACAATGCTTCACCACAGTTAATGTAAAATTAACATTTAGACATAAATATTAGGAGGCCAATTTGAGTTTAATATATTGTTTTATTAAGCAATACAAATCCAGTCTGAATGTGTCTGCCTTTAGAATAAACTAAATAGTGCGCACACGCTTGAGCTTTTACCTTAAATTACCAACATACAGCATCACATATTTATATAATCGTTATGTTTTGCTTTAATCTTTTAACAATGAATGTGTGCAGGTTAGGGCTGTCAGTGTTAATGCATTCCAAGTGATTGTCACGTAAATGACAATCTGTGTTTTTACTGTGTTGATACATTGACCCACAGTGCAAGTAAGTGTGGTTACTCACCAATGTCCAATAGTCTCCACTAAGAGAAACACTTGCTGGATGTTCTGACTCTTCCACTACAAACTGGCCGTGGCAACGATATGCCATGACATTTAAAAGACTGCTGCAGTTTTCTCCATCTTCTCCATTCAAGCAATTTGCAGTAAACATGTCACTGGGCTCAATATGGGTGCCACACATGGACATGTGTTACAATGTGTTACATGGACTGTCAATTTAACAGATTAACAGATTTAAGTCCTAGTGTATATACCTTTTGCTTTGAGATAATATCGCTTTAAGGTGAATTACATGCTGTCAAAAGCTGATTTTGCAATCATTCTTGTTGTAAAAGATAATAATGATATAAAATTGTATTTATGAGATTAATATTTAAGGTATAAACATATATATATTTTAATTACATTTACACATGAATGTAATGTAAAAACAGCTTAAATTCACATGTAAATAAATGAAGGTTAATTATAGGGGTCATAGATAATTTTTTGAGTATGTACCTCATTTGCATAATATATGTAACCTCGTATATTAATGTGTCCGTAGCTCCATCGATGCCTGAATATGAGACTGACTCTCCTCTCAACGAGACAGACACCACCATTACTGTACTTCTAAAGCCTGCCCAGTCACGAGGAGCCCCTGTTAGGTGAGTGTGTGTTCTGCCCATGCACCATCCAACGTCTTTACACAGATTTATATATTTTTTGTCTTAAGTGGTGATTTGTAGGAAAGATTTGAAGGTTTAGGGATGAATAAATTGCTTCAAAACATACAAAAGTAGAAGATGAATCTTCATTTCAGATGCACTGCTACTGTATAAAGACAAATATAGATTTATTACTCGTCATTTAGAGCAGCAAAATATACAAACAATTCAATTAACTCAGGACTGTTAGGCCATTGGGGCCATATTGAGGTTAGACGTCAAGTAATATGGTCATTAGAAAGGCACTAGGGGCAGCATCTGAAGCTTAGATTTAAATCAGGCATTTTTAACACTCCTGTTTACCTGCCAATGACTTTCTACTAACGAGCCGACCTAATCCTGATATTTCAATATGGATCCCAGTAATAAATGAATTCTCTTACATTTAAACATGTTTCTCCCCTTTGGTGATCTAAAGCTGCCACAGTTCAATGCTTGAATGAAGAAACCAATGAGATGGTTAGTAACCTGAGCGTTTTTAAAAGCACTCATTCAAATAAGCGTCATTTGTATGCTAAGCCTTTAAGGGGGTCCTGGTCCATTTGGGTGTGCTCTGGCAAAGCAACAGAGCTTCTCTCTGTCTTCACTTTCAGTCTTTAGCATCTCCCAGACGCCACATGCAGACTTCAGACACTGAGAAAAAATCAAACAAAACAAGCAAAAAGCAGGTTTTTCCACTGGGACAAGCATGTAAATGACTGCACTGCTCTGTCAATGAAAATAACGTTTTAAATACAGGAAAAAAAAAATAATTTTTAGTGACTCATTTAAGGGTAACAATATTAATAGGACTAGTACTAATGCTGTAGTTTCAAAATAATGGTGAAATATTCAGCACAAATAAAACATCTTGTTAAAAAATACACACATTTGAATATCAGAGCACTAATAGCATCTGTTTTTAATATTTCTTTTTTGAATAATATTCAAAAAGAACCCTGTTCAAATTGCTCATAATTGCAGGACCACTAGATGAGTTTGGCTACAATAGGTGCCTGCATTATCCACAACCATACAAGCACAGACACATACACACATGCTCTCTCTCTCTCTCTCTCTCTCTCTCTCTCTCTCTCTCGTATGTTCTCCAGTGAAATCCATTAGTTTGAAATGGAGATCTGCCATTTTTCAAAAAGTTAAAAGAAAAAGGGTAGAGGTAGGCTTCTTTGGTCATAAGTAATTATCCCTTATGAAAGATGCCAAATTAGAAGCTAGAATAATTTGCCATCATCTTTTCAGTGAAACATACATTTCCCTAATTGCACATAATTGTGAAGAACGTTCGTGGCATAGATAGACATAATTGCAAACAAGCACTATTAGCAGTGAAAGCTCAAAAGAAGTCCTTATCTATTCATGAAGTCTGTGGACTGAAACACAGTCATGCCCTCTCCACGTCCTCAGACCCCCCTTGACAAGCCCTTTCAAAAAGCCTTGTCCAAGCCGACCCTGCCTCTGCTCCTTTAAACTAATTACTGCAGCAGAGATTTCCCTCTGCTGGTTCTGCAATGCATCGCCTACCTGATTGTCCTTTACCAACAGAAGATACAATACTGTTTTAGTTTCCCTGCCTAGAAAGTAAGGTTATGAGCCAAAAACATTCAATACACATGAATGGCAGTAAGAATGTAATAAATCTATATCTTTGACAAAAACCTGTTTTCAGAAGTGCTGATACATTGTGAAAAAAAAAAAACTAACTAAACATTTCTAGCTAAGACTTCTGAGCCCTGAACTGAATAAACAGAGGTGTTTGTTTCACACTTGTCATTACAGTTTTTATATATTGAATGTGGTTTTATTTCTAGTACAAATTGAATGTGAGGTGACACTGGTTTTCACTCATTAACTGGGTCCTAGATTGAATATTTATGAGATAGATGTGAGAAGTCTTTGTTCAGGTGAGCACTCAGCAGAGCGCCTTTGTTTTCACACATTTTTGGGCCACTAGTGCACTACTGGTATGTCTGGAATTACCATGTCGTCACCATATGAATGGCAAATGATGGCAAAAAATGCGCTGCTCTCTGACTCATGCTGAGAAATGTGCGGCTGTGTATTTAAGCTCCTCTTATAAGAATCTAAAAAGTCGACCCTTTAAGGTTTCCAGGGTATGTTTTGTTTTATTTCTAGGATAAAATCTCGCAGAGTGTTTATCAGAATTCCATTTTTGTTCCTGCAGGCAGGTCTGCCGATTCCAAAGGGTTAAGAACTGTTTCTTTAACTTGTATAACTTGGGGTAGAACACAACATTGGTATAATATATATGCTCGGAGTTACAGTATCTTAACCAAAGCCATGCTTTCTTTTTCCAGTGCGTACCAAGTGGTGGTTCAGGAGGAGCGAAAGCAGAAAGTACGACGAGCAACTGATGTCATTGAGTGTTTCTCCATCCCTGTTAGCTTCCGGAATGCCTCCATCTTGGACTCGGCGCATTACTTTGCAGCAGAGCTTGCACCAATTAGCCTAGCGGTGGTACAGCCCTTCACCATAGGGGACAACAAGACCTATAACGGTTACTGGAACGCGCCACTGTCTCCCGCCAAGAGCTACAGCATTTACTTCCAAGCTCTGAGCAGAGCCAACGGGGTGAGTTCTGGCAGGAAGCCATCAATTATGACAATCCATTCCCTTGAGCAATTCACAGTTGGTGTTTACATTGCTATTTAAAAGTGGGAGAGAAAAAACTTTTGTAGCATAAAAACTGATCCATTGACTTTGCTTGTATATGTTACCCTTCTAAAGAACTTCAAGACATTCACAACTATGGATTTGTCAGCTTGAGTAAGCAGTTTAAGATTTAGAGTTATGAGTGATGTATGGTGAGAGTAAATTGAATGGTACGAATGTGTCGGTTTGAGGCAGAATATTAGAAAAAAAACTAATATAAGCTGTAAAATATCAGGTTGTCCAGTTCATCAGGTTCATTAGCAGATACTCTATTCATTGTTGTGTGGTTATGCAGCATATGTGCAGGGCTTATGAAACTTAATGCAGTCTATATACTTACTTGATGTATTCTGGCTGACCTGCGTTGCCCAGTGCTCCAGCTGCTTGTGTGGGGCTCTTGATTTGATTGGATCTTGTTCAATTCAATCTGTGCTTCGTATGCTTGGTGAAAACCACTCAAAAACAACCTCAGAGCGTGACCTAGATAATTTGATCGGAGAGTCATGCATAAAATATGGATTTAGGTTGGTAGTTCAGGCATGATACCACCTTTACCATATGCCAAGAAACCTTTGGGGTAAAAACATGTTGCAATTGATCTAACTCTCAATTTCCAGAGTACAGGAAAGTAAATAGAGAAACCAGTTGCCAGTTTGGTAGTGTATTATCATCATGATATTACCTTACCCTAAATATTAAACTGCCCCCTAGCATAGTCAGGGCTATATCCCTGCTAAACAGTGGGTCATATTAAGGAAGATGATTAAATTCTACTTTTTCTTTATTCACAAATATTTGTTTCAGCCCCTGGAAGCTTCCTTCGTTATTTTCTCAATGCAGTGGTTTAGCACATATCGGTACCAGTGAGAATGAATCAGCATAATGTGTATGTGCTCTTCTGTGTATTCTAAATGATTTAGAAACACCACAAAGTCAAGATGCTGGACCGAATGATTGATTGTTATTTAACAGATTATAGGACTTATTATAATACTATTATAAGTATTAGACTATTATATTTACTTATAATTCAACAAAAATATAAAGTATTAAAATACATTGCTTTTATGCCACCTTATTTTTTTTACACTGCATTAAAATAGCAAATTTTATAACCAGCTATTAAACATTACTGTCCTTGAGTTCATATAATGCAGTTATTTATAAGACTGAACATCACGTGAGTATATTAATAGTATACGTAGATATATTCTATAATGAAATAACAGCAAAGGGAACAAGGTATGTTACCATGTATGTACAAAAATAAACAGATACAGATTCTTCTACATTATATTTGTTTAAACTAAATTTATCAACTGAGTAACCAAACGTAACAACATGCTAGAAGTATCTTCCAATATGAACCATCAATAACTACACAGTAAATATGCCAGTGTTAAATCAACACTATTAGAGTTAAATTAACACTGGGGGTGTCAAAATGTAACACTTTCAGTGTTAATTTAACTCTAATAGTGTTGATTTAACACTGACATATTTACTGTGTACAGAAGTAAACACTGCAGAAACTTTGCAGAACAGACCTTTGATATGCAGATACTGATAACAGCTGTCAGTTTTTGGTATGAGTAGAGCCAGCTCCCCTAGGGGTAGAGTGAGAATCTTACATAGCAAGAAGTCTCAGAGCAGATTTTGGCTAACATTTTCTTGCCAATGAGAATACAGCCAGTTCATGCAGCCAGATTTTTCCAGCACCTTGTCAAGCCAAAGACCCAACATGCCACAGATATAGGATTCAAATGCACTGCTAAGCAGTACTTTAGTGCTTATAACAGATGAGCAGTTGGAGTGGGTTGGGCATAAACCTCTCCTTTTGGAATAGGGGCACTGAGACCCATGCTAAAGGAGCGAGTAATTGTAGCTAGGGGCGCTTCTTCTTCAGAGAGTGAAATGCGGACTTGTGAAAACCTCACTCCCTTTAAAGTTGCTGGAGTGAACCACATAGTTTGTCCGGAGAAGGAGAGAGAGACGTATCGCCAGGAGCCCAGCTAAACAGAACAGAGGATTGTGAGCATATGCCTAGGAGCATTGGCATAACTATGAGACCATGTGCAAAAATAAATAAATAAAATAAAGGACCTCCTATACGGAAGTGACCTTGAATTTTAAATGACTTTAGTAATATCCTCCTGCTGTGCTAATGTAGGGTCCTGGATGAAGTATGTAAAGTAATTGTAGCTATATATGAGCCATAGGTGTCAAATTGTGTAAAGTAGTGAGTCCAATAGAGCAGCCATAGCACCACAACATGCAAATCCACTGCTAAGCAGGTTTGGGTCTGGTTAGTATTTGGATGGGAGACTTCTAAGAAAGGAAAAAAAAGCTTTGTGTGGCTGCTGGAAGTGCTGTTGGTGTGACAATAGGATGTGATTTTCCTGCGTTCCTTGTGGACCAGTGACCATTACAGTGATGGGGACACTGTTCTCTATAATTGGCATCATCTTTCAGATGAGACATAAAACAGGTCAGTAAAACATCCTGGGCAGTTCCCCCAGTGTCATGGCAAAATGTCCCACAGCTAATACTCAGATCTTCAAAAACTGGCTTAATTTTCACCTCTAGCCTTAAGAGCTAATGTGTGGAGAGCATTCAGGTGGATGCTGCACATTGGTTGTGGTTGAGGTGATTTCCCAAGTATCAGGAGAAAAGTGACTGTAGAAATGTAACTGTAAGTAAATAAGATGTTGTATGTTGCTGCCAGTAGTTAAGCCACCATGTAGATGTGTGCTGGTTTGTCAAAAATAAGGATTAGGTTTCAGTGCTGCTACAAAGGCATTGCCTGTTTGACAGTCATATTGTCCATGCTGATTGGATTTGATACAAGCAGAGTGTCATTAAAGCTAAACTGAAGCAGTTTAGTCCCACTGCAAGTCTTATAGGAGATGTTTTTCTTGTTTTTGGGAGCTGAGAGGGCATATTCATTATGATGTTATTGTTTTTATTCTCACACTTCAATGTTTAAAAGTGTTTGTGTTGAACTTAAGAGTATGCAGATAATTATTTAAGTCCTTGACAAGCACTAGTATCTTTTCATTTTAGCTTTCTCTATTTGCACTGGTCTCGTAGTGTTTGCCCCTGACTAATTTATATTGAAGGCTAAATTCAAAATGATTGCACTTCTTCATTACTGGCTAGGTGGGATTGGACGGCCAGCACTGCCACACGTTTCACAAGTATTAACTGAAACATGTCTATAAAACAGCTTTAGGTTTTTTATTACTGCTCATTAATTCTCTCTCTCTCTCTCTCTCTCTCTCTCTCTCTCTCTCTTTCTCTCTCTCTTTCTTTCTAAACTAAACTTTCTTACTCTCTCTTTCTCTCCTCTCTCTCTCTCTCTCTCTCTCTTTCTCTCTCTCTTTCTTTCTAAACTAAACTTTCTTACTCTCTCTTTCTCTCCTCTCTCTCTCTCTCTCTCTCTCTCTCTCTCTCTCTCTCTCTCTCTCTCTCTCTGGGTATTTCAGTTTTCTCTCCCTCTCTTTCTCTCTCATTCTTTCAAATCAAATCTTTCTTTCTCTCTCTCTTTCTCTCTCTCTCTCTCTCTCTCTCTCTCTCTCTGTCTATCTCTCTGGGTATTTCAGTTCTCTCTCTCTCTCTCTTTCTCTCTCTCTCTCTCTGTCTGTCTCTCTGGGTATTTCAGTTCTCTCTCTTTCTCTCTCTCTCTCTCTCTGTCTGTCTCTCTGGGTATTTCAGTTTTCTCTCTCTCTCTCTCTCTCTCTCTCTCTCTCTCTTTCTTTCTTTCTTTCTCTGTATGTCTCTCTCCGTCTCTGTCTTTGTCTCTCTCTGTCTCACTCTCTCTCTCTCTCTTTCTATCTTTCTTTCAAATCAAATCTATTCTTTCTTTGTCTCTCTTTCTCTCTCTCTGTCTCCCTCTCTCTTTCTCTCTCTGTCTCTCTCTCTCTTTCTTTCTTTCCTTCTTTCTTTCTTTTTCTCTCTCTCTTTCTCTTTCTCTCTCTGTCTCTGCGTCTCCATCTCCGTCTCTCTCTCTCTCTCTCTCTCGTCTCTCAATGCATTTACACATTCCACTCATCTTTCAGCCATTGCTGCTTTAATAAAGAAGAACCTAAACCAAGAGGGGATTAAAGTACTGTAAGGCACAGGCTTTATGCTGATAAAGAGAACTACTTGACATATTTTCCTCCTACTCTGCTTCTCTATATCTGTAGGTTGGGGACTGTTCCAAGTAGTGTTAGTTTTTTGCTATTTGAATTATTGATTTTTTAAACAAATGGTATTTTATACTGTATTGCTGTAAACTGCATAAAATTTGCTTTAAAGCTACTTTTTTTATCTACCTAGCCAGCGGCCGACTATCACAGTTTTTATTTTCACCCTCTCATACTGGGTTTAGATTAAACATTATTGGTCCTCATCAGCTTGGGGTGTCTCATTTATCTTATTTGTTGCAATGTGCAATGTTGCTTTAACCTAGCATTAGCATGATTAGCCCGCAAAATCACGAGAATATGGACAAACAGAGAAAGAAATGGTGAATGTAGAGAGTTGCAGCTGAGTTGTCTCAGTAGATGTCTTAACCCTGTTGGGTTTTTGCCTCAAACCATCTCTCCCCACCCTCTGTTTTCACAAGTAATGGCTCTCTACTATAGCTTTGACTTCCACTGCTACATGCATGGCTTGCTCCTGATGAACCATTAAACTGTAATGTCAGAACATTGAAAAGTACAATTTCTGATTTAAGCAACTGTAGTGCTCAGTGTTTGAACAGTAATAAATAACAGACCCAGAGAAAAGAGAAAGAAAGAAAGAATGAGAGAGACTGAGAAAAATGTATGTGAGAAGCTCTTGTGGTGTGTGTGAGGAGATGAATGTGCTGTACCAGATTGGCTCAACCTCTGAAGGTGAAAGGTCACAGCAGGGGTCAGAACACAATGGGCTGGTAGAGATGAGCAGAATTTGCCTTATCCTCCTCAGCCATGTGTAGGCAGAGATATGACACACTCTGGTGCTTTCGAATGTGACGGAGCGTGCTTAGGCTCTGAAGCCTCCCACTTAGATAGTACTTCCCTGAAGGTACAACTGATCCTTTCAAAACGAGCTGTTTTCCTTATGTTAGACCTGTGGGGGCTGGTACTTTCTGGAATATCTTTTTTAACTTTATTGTGTGATTATAATTACATCCCCAAATCAGAAGATGTTTGACAGTATGGAGAATCAAAGTTGTCTGGTCAACTTCATTTCATTTGTTAATATATGTCCATTCCTGCATTTCAGGCCTGTTGGGACAGTAAAGCATTGTTGTAATGTTGCCATTTCTCCTCCATGCATCCATTATCTCACCCACTTAATCCTTATCAGGGTCATGGCTAGTCCACTACCCCCCCTCATCCTGCAAACATGTCTTAAAGTGTGCAATAGCACAGGGTTGTCGTCACATTTTTTATTTCAAAACTTTCCACATATTCTCAACTGCAGACAAGTCAGGACTATAAGCAGGCCAGTCTTGTACCAGTACCCTGTTCTTCCACAGTCATGCCTTTGTAATGTGCACAGCATGTGTTTTTGCATTGTCTTACATGTGTGTCCCTGGAAAAGATGTCATCTTGAAGACAGCATATTTTGTTCTCAAATCTCACTGCCGTCTGAATTTTCTTTATCAAGAGCACTGACACAGCCTCATTCCATGACAGACCCTGTATACTGATTCAGAAACTTTTAAAATGTTAGTTATCTAATCAAATACCATAGCTAGTTGGATCATGTGCATGTCCACAGTGTGCAAAGTAAAATGCATCAGCACATGGAATCTTGTGCTTTCTGACAGCTACAGAGTTTTCTATCATTATGTAAAAGAGTGAGATGCTGTCTATATTGTACCATTGGTTTTGTCCACAGTGAACCAGAACTGAGCAACATTAATTTAGTTTAAACTTCCTGTCATGCCATACGCTGAGGTGTTTGTTGCATAGTCCCATAGCATATTGTCTAGTTGCAACAGTACAATGCTGTGTAGTGCAGCAGAACACATTAGACACAGAACAGTGAGCATACAATATTAAGGACAAGATAAGAGTAGTATTTGTAACAGCTCAGAAGATGAGAACAGTGGATGGAGTCACACAGGACAAGTCATGCAAAAATCCATATAAATGCATTCAACATTCAGTGGCACCCCACTTCAAACTGTGTTGATGCCAAAAATTTTGACTTGCACACTAATACTAGGTTTGGTACCTAAAATGTAAACTATTACATAAAAGGTAGTAAAATTTTAAATGTATTTTATTTCTTTTTAACAGAAATGAATAGGCTTTGCAGTTAATTAAAATATGTATTATTTTAATAATTATCTATTTAAATGTGTCATTACATTTTAAACATAACACGACACATTTTTAATCTTCATAGAAAACAATTTTAATAGTTTCAATATTTATATTATAAACTCTATTTTCTAGTGTGTTGCACATACAATGGGGAATAAATCACCATTTCATTATGGCAGCAAAACTGTACTTTAATAATTAATCAGGGCTGTAAGATTAAATAGTTTATACTGTATTATTACTGTACTGTAGAGATTTGCATATTTCTGTTTCTATAGTGCATAATATCATTAAACAATACTAGGAATCTGGAGGAATTTCAGTGTGTAAATGGCAAGGGAGTAAGGCTAAACTAAACACCCATGATATCTGATCCCTCAGATGACACTGGATTAAGAACAATTATTCATCAGTAGCAGTATAACCACATGGGCTTAACCACATTATTTTAGCAAACCTTTGTCAAGCACAATACATAATTACACAATTATGTATTATGTATTATGTGTAATTATGTGTAATAAGTGTATAATTACATGTAATTAAGTGTAACATAAAACCGTAATTACATTCACAACTGCCACTTGTGAAAAAAAAAAAAACCTTATATCAATAATGTACAGAAGTGGCATGGACAGACCAGCATACATTGGAAACATGTATTGTGGTGAGGTATTCCAGATGTTGAAGAAATGGATGCCATCCAAAAGCCAGGGTCTGTCATGGTATGGGGATGTGTCAGTGCCATTGGCAAAGGTAATTTATACTTCTGAAAAGTCAATTGAGGTTTAGAGCAACACATTCTACCCTCAATACATCTTTTCCAGGAATCTCCATGTGTTTTTCAATAAAACAATGCAAAACCACATGCTGCACACATTACAAAGTCATGACTATGGAAGAAGAGGGTTCAGGTACTTGACTGGCCTTCCTGCATTCCTGACCTGTTCCCAAAAGAGAATGCCCAGAGAATTTTAAAACAAAAAGTGTGATGACAACTCTGTACTGTTGCATACCTAAAATGTGTTTGCAGGAAGAATGGGACAAATAACACCTGAAACACTTCATAACTATCCCCAGTGTTTTTTAAGCATTCTTTTTAAATGTAAAGCAGATGTTACACCCTGGCCTCACCCATTTCCCCACCTCTTGTCATTTTTATGTGTTTATTTAATGCTGCCATGGCTTTTGTTTTCTTTTCTTGCACATCACCATTGTTTCCATGTGTCTGTCATGTCTCCACCGCCTAGTCACATTTTATTATTGTCACTTGTGGTTTGTTCCCTTTCAGCCCTGCCGTGTTTAGTTCCTAGGCTAATTACATGTGTTATATAGTCATATATGGTCATTGAATGTCAATAGAGTAGAATGAATCAAAAAAGGTAAAAAAAGACCTTGTTGAATTAACTGGATTTTGATAATTGCCATCAAATAGTAAGGGACTGGGATATTTTTGGCATTGCAGGCAAGTTACAGGGTTTTACATTTGATGTGGGCAGTTACAGGGAGCAGCTGTAGAGTGACATGAGTGGAAAGCTGAAGAAAACAACAACAGACTGAAAAAGCACCTGGGAGGCTTCTCTAGAGAGAAAGAGCAGAATTATCTGTATGTTGAAGAGAAAAACCTGTATGACCCCATATGATTTGCAACAAGAGCCAAGAACTATATCTAGTGATCCAAGAGAACACAAATGTTTCAAAGATTTTTACATGAATTGACCAAAGGAATTCTCAAATGTGATGACAAAATTGCTGTCAATGCCTGTATTTCCAGGCAGGTAGATCAGTTCAGTCTTGCTGGAAAGCTCAGGTGGTGGGCTACAATCCAAGATGATGTCACCCATACAGGTGGAAATTCAACTAGAAACCTGCATGTCAGTAAGAAATGATCGATAGTTGAATATCATAACCATAGTAGTGGTAGGAAAAGTTTTGAAAACATTACATTACCAAGAGAGCAGATGTAAAAACAAAAGAGGACTCAATCTCAAGCCTTGTGGGACACCAGTGGAGAGTATGCATGGAGAAGATGCGGAAACCCTCCATGTGACTTGATAAAACTGCCTCTCCATACAGAGTCAATGATTCAAATGTTGGCAGTGATGGTCAGAAAGATCTTGTGGTTTACTTTGATGAAGATTGCAGAGAGATCAAGAAAAATCTGGAGCAAGCCACCACAAAACCATGGATCACTTGAGGAAGATCTTGCTGGTCTTTTGGAGGGAGGGCATAAAAGGTTAATTAAAGAGGAGAGTAAAGAAATTATTTGTAGCAGTTTGCAGGGGTTGCAAGAAAAAGGAATCCTGATGTGGTAGAGAAGAGTGAAAGCCAGGGAGGAATGCAGGATGGAGAAGGTTGTGATGAGTTGAAATGAATGTGTAGGGTTGTGGGCTTTGAGAGAAGGGAAGGGGAGGAAAAAGGATAGAAAGTCATGATCTGAGAGATGAAGGGCAGTTACTATGACATTCAGTGCTGTAGAAGACCTGCTGCAGATTAGGTCCAGTATGTTGCCTGCTCTGAGTGTCAGAGGAGTCAGGTTAAGGTTGAGATCAGAAGATTATAGCAGTGGAAAACAGAAGATGACTGCACCTTGTGTGATATAAGGTGTGACCAGGCCAGGGTGGAGAGATTCTGTATGTGTTGTGCCTTATAACTGCTAGCCTTGCCTCTACAATTCACACCTTAGCTACACCAGAACCACACCTACAACTACTTGCTTTACATAGATTTGCTGAGTCTTGCCCATTAGCAACTGATCATCAAATCATGCTATTTTTGAGAGGGAGTACATGGATGTGGATGGAAACGGAACATACAGTTTTAAAACAGTTTAGTCTTTAAGCTTTAATAACTCTTATTACTTATTATTAATAATAATAAGAATAAAACTAGCTGTAGAAAGAAAGGAGAAAGGAAGGCTGGCCAACAGAAACAGGTTTTAATCACAGTCCAAAGAACAATGGATGGGAAATGTCATAAAATAAAGCAAAGGTACGGCAGAGCAAAGAACTGAGTACAACAATATAACAATCCGAACCAGGAAGTAAAGAGCTAGCTAGCAACAACTAAGCCTAACAAGTAAACACATTAACTTTACTTTGAGGAAGTAAAGGAACTGCATAAACACAGTAGTGTACCATCTCAGCACAGCATCATCTAAACATGCTGTAATCAGGAAGAGATGGAATAGACATTGTCCTTATTTTAAATGAAAGCATGAGTCTCAGTCTTCACACCATCCTGCTTCTGTTTTAAAATATTCTTCAGTCGCCTGCACTGTTAGACAATGATGATGATGAGCCAGCCATTTGTCATCTGACAGTCATCAGATCATTTGGTCTCTCTGCACGTTTGCTACATCAATGGCAAATTGAGACATGTTAAATCATTCTTGATAGCCAGATCACATACCAATGTCCACTTTCTCCCCTCTGTGACAGTCCACATGTCAAAAGGCCAGCTGTGTAGTCTGGGTGGGATAGTAAATTAGTAAATGGCAGTTGTCTTGATTGATCTGCCTTGGTTCCATGTGACATTGTCTGGCACTTTATACGTGATCCAAGTCAGGAGCTGACAGGAGAGGACAGGACCTCAATTTAACTTGGTCGACTTTTGAGAGAGAGAAAGAGAGAGAGAGGAGAGAGAGAGAGAGAGAGAGAGAGAGATGGAGCCATCATTTCCCCTCCCTAAATACTTCTGCTCTGAATCAGTTTCTCATTCTTTTCTATAATCAGTTCATTTCTTTCATTCAGACGTCATCAGTGAAATATTAAAGAATTGACACTGTAGATTTATCCATTTATAATTGGCACCAAAAAGTGGTTTTTAAAGATTGGTTTGCTCGTTTCTGTGCATGTGTGCAGGTGTGGTGCTGCTCTCCCGTAGGTCTGAAGAGTGGACAGTAGTGAATCAATATACAGGTTAATCTAAATGAATTATGTAGAAAGCTGCTGGTTGTTATTGACTGCCACTAAAAATGAAGAAGCTAATCAATTTTCCACACTTCCTTTGTGGTGTGTGTCTGTGTGTGTGTGTGTGTGTGCTGGTTTCAGGGCAGTAGTGCAATGGCTTCTGTGTTTAGACGCAGCGATACTATCGTAAGAATATTAAAGTAATGACTACCAGGAAGAATACAATAAGGCACAAACAAAAAAACATGAATGACAAGACAGCAAAGTGATTATGTCTGGATATCTAAATGTCACCAAGACATCATGTTGTTTAGGCTCCTATTATTTACCTGCCTACTGATATAAATCAGAGAAACTGTAATTAAAGCACATGAATGTTATACAATAAGTGTTTCATGATTGCTTAACTGCTGTACTGGCATCACATATTACACATCTTTTGTATAAACAATAGTTCCGGCCGTCCAGACTGTACTGCTTTACTACACAATGGTGCTCTTTTACATCATGGCCTTTTGCTGAAGTCATGACTCGGTTGTAAAAACATTAAATTACTTTATAGAATACTTACATAATAAACTATCAATTTAGCAAACTCTTCTTCACAGCATACATAGAGCATTCATATTTTAAGTGTGCAAGTGTAGCATTAGGAGTCTTGCCCAAGGATTCTTACTGATATAGTATGGTGCGCTTGCCTGGCCTTTGAATCCCAGTCTTCCACATGCAGTGATGTTTCAGACCACAATGTTATAACAGCCATATTAAGATCCCAAAAACTTTATGGTGATTCTCAGAAGATGGTGGGGAAAAGTCAAATGAACATTCTAAAAACATGTATAACAATTATTATTCATAATTAATAATTAAGTATAATAATTGTATCATATAAAATTGCTTTAATATTTAAAAATATATATAATCAGATATTTTTTCATGATTATATTCTGTGCCAATGTGTTGGTGATTCCAGTTTACATAACAAAAATGACATAGAAAAGGTAACTGTTATAAAATGAGTCTCTTATTGATGTTAAAAGCTGTGCTATTGACAAGCTATTCAACCTGTGCTTTCAACCTATCATAATGGAGCACTTTTTGGATTCATTTTGAGAATGCCAGTAATGGTACTTACTGGATTTAAAATACATTTAGGCTCCTTGGCTCTGCATGTTGCTTTGTTGTGAAGGTACAGTGGGGTTTAAACTTTATGAACCCTTTGACTTTTTTATATTTCTTAACACATGTTTGTAGAAGTGCACCATGGCATGAACTAAAAGATTTCTAATTCCTTGATTGTGTACAAATGGAGGAAAACATTTCTCCAAGCACAAGGTCACAAAGGAACTATTATAATTTCTAAACAACTAAAGACTGAACAACACTTGTGTTCATAACAAGGTTATAAAGAGAAAGCCACTGTTCTTCATAAAGAACACTGCTGCCTGTCTGCAGCTTGTTAAAGATCACATGCACAAGCCAGAAGACAACTGTAAAAAATGTTTTGTTCATGCATGAGACCAAAATAGAACATTTTGGATTGATAAGTGTTATATATGGAGAAAGGAGACCACTGCATTCCAGCATAACAACTCCATCCCATCTGTGAAACATGGTGGTGGTAGTGTCATGGTTTGAGCCTGTTTTGCCACAACAGCTTTTGCTATCATTGCTGCAACAATTATAAGAGTGAATTCTAAAAGAAAGTGTCAAGATTGTTTTCTGTGAAGAGAATCTCAAGAGAATGTGGGTCATACAGCAAGACAACAACCCTAAGCACTCAAGTCATTCAACCAAAGAAGAATGCAGTTAATGGTCAAGTCAATGTCATGATCTTAATTCAATTGAAATATTGTGGAAGGACCTGAAGTGAGCTTTTCATGTAAGGAAACCCACCAACATCCCAGAGCTGAATCTGTTCTATACATAGGAATGGACTAAAATTTCTCCAAGTCAATGTGTAGAACTGATCAACTGTTGCTGCATAAGGGGGTCACGGCTGATAATGACAACAGGTTCATATACTTTTGACAGTCACAGATATCTAATATAGTATCATTTCCTGAATAAATAAATGACCAAATATTGCATATATATCATATGGTCATACTGTATTTATGTAGAAATATAAACTGTATTTCATGCTCATAAATTAAATTATTTTCCTTTTTTCAGTACAATCATTTAGACATTTAATTAAAAACTAACTCTTCCCTTTTCCTTCCAGGAAACCAAAATCAACTGTGTGCGACTGGCTACCAAAGGTATGAGACTTCTTTTCACTCATAGTTCTTATCTGCTTCTGATGATAAATTACGATTTAGTTTACCATTACTGTCATGATTTCTAGTGGAGAAATGGGTCTTGAACATTTACTTGTAAAATATTTGACAAATTCATTATGTAGAATGTCATATTTAATTAAAAGCTGTCGCTCAAAGCGCCATACCATGAGACAGATTTCATAAATGTTGTTTTTTTAAGGTTTTTAGCTTTTTAACGTTATATTCAGAAAGAAAATATAAATTCCCATTCACATTCATCATGACACACAAAGGCATACCACTGCAGACTGAGCCCATTGGAATTTTAAATTGAAACATAAATTTCATCTTTAATTTGCATGATTATCTAACTCCAGTCCATTTTTTTTTTATTTTTGCTTTTGTTTCTTAGATGTAGCTCATTTTCTGTTAACCTTGTGAAACATCATTTTACATGATTGAAGTAAAGACCTGTGAATATTAAAGAGACGCTCCATGACCTAATGGACATAAAAAAATCATTGCATTTATTTTCTTCTTTTTTTATCTGCTGCTAATCCATTTTGATCAGTAGCTTATGTTTTTCAGAGCTAATAGCATACCTGTTTCTTTTCTTTATTTCGTTTTTTGATTTGCACCCATTCACTTTCTGTTCATGTCATTCCATTTGTTGTAATTGGCATGCTTTTTCTCTTTTCTCTCATCTCTTTCAGTACATTGTGAATTGGGTTCTTACTGTGATCATTAGGGACCTATTTTGGTGTTTTTGCTTTGGAGAAGACATGCTTTAAACTTTGTGGCTTAACCTTGTACGAGCAAATACAAAGAAATAAATTATTCCAATCATAATATACAATTAGAAAACTATTACATCACATTACATCACAGTAATGTATTCATTCAATTCTCATGCATGTTTAAAGGACAGAGGGCAAAAGGACTCGGTTTAAATGATATGCCACAAAGTTCAAACATTTTATTACTGTTCTTCCTTTCTGTTCAATCTCTGTTATTAAAACTTTCACTCATTGTCATTATAGATAATACGAAGGTATCCTACCTACTGTAAAGTCCCACTTCATATTCATGAAATATTAAATATCAGTATCAGATAAATATAAAGAATATATCCCTCTAAAGTAAAGTCACTTTCCTGTTCCCTCTTGCTTCCATCAGATTTCTTTGACCAGAATGTGACATTTATCCAGTCATTTAATATGACTATATTTACATGTAGACTTTGTATATCTGTTTCCGGAATGTTCTACTGTATACCAACGTTCTGAAGAACTTACAGGCACTGAGCTGAAGGCGTGTTTCTTTAGACTATTTTTTCTTTCTTTCTTTTCTCATGCATGCCGACCTGGAACGTAAAACCTTGTCTTAGTGGTAATAGGTAGGGGACAAAATACCACGCCCTACATACTTGTCATTCCCAGTGAAGGTGAATATTATACCATGGTCAAAATTTTTCTTTCTTCTTGATTCTTTTCATCCACACTCTTCTTCTCACTGTTGTTTCCTTCCCACCTGTTTTTCATTTTTGTTTTGAGACCTTGTTCATTCTGCTTTTCTTGGCCCTTCATCTTAATGCATTGGTTTGCATGTCACGTCCACAAAAAAATGAAGTGTAGCTGGTTGTCATTGGCCTCATTCACACTAATGTTCTTTGGTACCCTGATGATGTATGGTTCCCTTTTACACATCTTAATCTATCTAAAGTTTGAAAATATCATTTTTTTAAAAAGTCCCTTGACATCTACTGTGGTTTTGCTCATAGCCTTGTTAAGCTTGTGAACACGAATCAGTGATTAAATTACAAAAACAGTGATTACAGTATATTAAAGAAATTGTGTCATTTTCAATTATTGTATTCAGTTCATTTTTGACTTTAGCGTCTAATAGTTGATTATTACTTTTGCATTTAATTGGATCAAAATGTTCATGAAGACAAGTTTTAGGTATGAAATTGATATGGATTGTTAGGAAAAATGACCAAAAAAGCCAATAAATACAAAATAAATTGATTTACTAATTTATTTTATGTACTGTGTGAAGTTGCCTTTGTTTTTTATTTCACTTTGTTCTGTTTTGGACTGATTTCTCTAGCTAGGCTGGATGATACTAGACAGAGTTTAACAAGAATCTGAGCAAAATCTCAAGAAGTGATGCGTGTTGCCTTACTCACAATGCTCCACCTGTACCTGTGCAAGTAACTGCTTCACTTACATGACCCCACTCATACACTCACACCCTGCCAGTCTAACCTTTATGTGTGTGTGTGTCTTGTCTGAGGAGAGTGAATGTGTGTAAATCAATATGTCATGTAAGAATTGTGTAGAGTGTTAGTAAATGTCAATTGTGTAGCATTTCAGCACAACTTATTCTATGTCAATTGTATTTGACTAATAATAACCAGGATTATAATTACATGCTATATATTTTAAAGCAATGTGGAAAAACGTTTAGGAATAGCAATAGATTAGTTTATCAATTAGCTTGAAAAAGACACCACTGAGCCAATACATTATGATCTCTCACAGTGGATTGTAATTGCATGCAGGACATATGGGGAGACATGAAGACCTGTGTGTCTTTGATAATGGTCAACTTGTTGTGGCCAGATGACTGAGTTGACTACACTGACTTCCTTCCCAGATTTCAATCTGATTAAACATGTGAGATGTGCTGGAATAAAAAGTGTGTTCTGCTGTGGCTCCACTTTACAGCTTACAGGACTTAAAGGATCAGTGGCTAACATCCTAGGACCAGATACCACAGGACACATTCAGAGATCTTGTCTTAGCAAGTCAGAACAGCATATTAACATAGTAGCATATCAGTTATAACGTTTTTTGGTTCATTTGTGTATTTACAGACCTAAGATGTGTATACAGACCTTAGTGTGTATTTACCACACTAAGATTATTCATTATTACTTAGATACCACTGAAAACAAAAGATATGGAAACCTGTTCAATGATGTCTGCAAACAAAGGTCAGAAGTCAAAGAAGACTAATTAGCATACATCATAAAGATTGTGCACAACAGGTAACCAGCGTTAGTAACTGAAGAAGGCAGAATACACACTGAGGGTATATCTGTGACAGAAATCCCTTAACCAGATCAAGCCCCAGAGGATCTGGAATCTAGCCCATTGGAATGCAGACCAAGGGCCAGTCACACGGAAGCAGTGCTGGCACAGTTGCTGGGGATGGAGTTTAAATACACTGTCCAATACATCGACAAGGCTTCCAGGACTTATTTCCTTCTATCAGTTTCCTGAGTTGAATTACATTGTCACAAAATCGACTCCATTTCCAGTGGGAGTCGATTATAGCCACACCCCCTCAGGCTGATACTTAAGAGCCTCTCTGTGATAACAATAAGTTTGTCTGCTATCTATATTAGAATTACAAATCCTCCTGACTACAGATTCAGGGGAACAGACCCAATAGACATGATGATGTTGTGACAGTGTCCTGACAATGTTCTTGCAGCATGATGCTGTTTTGTGCATCATAGCAATGCCTTGTGTCCTCCAGTAGTGTTTAATGTCAGAATATGTGGCGGCAAACAAATTGCCATCTGAAATGCAGTGAGAAGACCTGAAAGTAAGCATTCTGTAGCTCCAGACCTGGGTCGTGTAAATGAGTGCTATGGAAAACAAATGTTTTGCTTGCTTTTTTGTGCATATAATCTCTTGATCACAACAAAGTAGCTGTATATGAAGAGGACTTCAAAGACTTCAAACACAATGGTATGGAAGAACGTGGCATCTCTAATGACAACACAAGGGACCAGATGTATAGCTTGTGTTGTCCCACCGACAGAAGTTTTCACATTATCGTATAGTTTACAGGTCTTTGGGACTGGCTGGGTAGTACATGTTCCTGGATTCTCTACAACTTTAGTTTTCTGTTCAGGGCTTGTTTTATGATTGGGTGCTATCTGGGTCTCAGTTCTGATTAATGCCACAAAAGGGGCAGCCATGGCCTGGCGAATAGGAATCTGGTCTTGTGACTGGAAGGTTGCGGGGTTGATCCCTGGGCAGGTGATCCCTGGGCACTGAAGTGTCTTTGAACAAGGCACCTAACCCCCAATTGCTCCCATGGTCACTGGCACCATGGATGGGGCTGCCCACCACTTCTGGCACATGTTCTCACTTACTAGTGTGTTCAGTAGTGTGTTTCACTGCACGGATGGGTTAACCACTTTAAAAAAAACATTGAATCTAATCTAATCTAATCAATGACAGTGTCTGGTATGTAGGACGTACATGAAAAGTACCAGTAGTGGCTATTAAATAAGGATGACTTGCAGTGTTACAACAGTGACTGCTTGATCTTGGCAAGCTCAACATTCCATGCATACACTGAAGCACTAATACTCTGTTGTACAGACAGAGATCCATGTCTGCTTCTAAGAAGACAACTTGTTTTTCTGACAGTTTGATTTACAGCTATACTCTCAACTCTGGTGGGCAAAGAAATGAGATGGTCCATAGACAGGGAGTCATCTCTGCAGGCCAGTCCATGTGTATCTGATCTTTTTTGTGACTGCTTTAAAAAATCATCATCCCCACCAACAGCGTTTTTGATGTAGTCCACATGAAAGCACAAGCACTACTTGAAAATGCTAACATGAGCATGCTGGCCCAACAGGGTTTGGGAATGTGATATCATGCTGTAGCATTTTGCAAGGTTGTTTGATGATGAAGAGTTACAATCAATTTAGCTGACATTACAAACTAAATTCCCATAACTGGCTCAGATCTGTAGTGAAGAAGCAGGGTTTAAGCTCAAATATTTACTGAAGTAGTTCTTGTAAAATTACATTAAACAAGTCAAATATTTAAACAGGTCCTGAATACTTTCCAGCTTCAATTATGCATGTTTAAACCCCTGAAGTCTGAGAGATTTTCAGACACTCTGATGTAGTCATCTTGATTTTTTTTTTTTTTTACAAATTACACTCATCTAAAATTATTTTTGTCAAAGTGTTACACAGACTTTTCAGCACAAACTCAGCAACAATACTGTCAAAACAGTAAGTGTCATAAATCTATATTTTGATTCAATCTGCTCTAAACTTAGACTTTCTAAAAACCTTTTTTCAGATGTGCTGATATATTGTGAAAAACACTCTAAACATATGTAGCAAAGACATTTGAGCTCAGAACTGAATAAACAGAGGTGTTGGCTATTGTATGTAATTGTACAATACATACACTCTAATTGTATGTGCTTTTATTTCTAAAGCTTAACAAATGTGAGCTGATGTGTTTCACTCATTCAGTGGTTCCTAGTTTGAATATTTATATTGAACAGTCAAGGTGAGAGGTCTTTGTTCAGATGAGAGCTCTTTTGTGTCATGGCGAGTCTTTGCATATTTCACACATTCTATGGCCTGTATTCCACCAATAGAATGTCCAGAATTACCATATCATTATCATGTGACAGATCGCATCATTTAGCACAAAAAAAATTCACAGCTGTCTGACTCGCTCTCAAAAACGTGTCTCTGCTTATTTAAGCTCCTCTCACAATAGCTAAAAATATATTTCGATTGAAGTTACATATATTTGAACAAATAGACCCTTTTAGGTTTCTGGGCTATGTTTTGTTTTGTTTATAGAGTTATATATGTGTTTTTGTGGAATTTCATTCATATGATGCTGATGGGAGCACAGACTCCAGAAGGTTAAGCTAGATGTTAAACTAGTAAATACCCATCTTTTAGGTGCTAACAGGTGCTCTATGGCAGTGCTTCATGGAATTAACATCTAAAAGTTACATTAATCATAAGACTGTGGACACTCTAAAGATATTACTTTTTCAACTACAGTGGAACACTCTAAATTGGAGTGTAAATCCTTAAGAGTGATGTTAAATGTACATTTATCCATTTAATTAGTCTTTTGTATTTATTTCTCATTGTGTTCTGTATAGTTATTTAATTTAAGATTTATTTTTCTTATTTTTTTGGAGTGTCTGGAATGGATGAATTAGATTTACATTATTTCTTATGGGAAATATTGCGTCAGTTACCTTTTCATTTTGGTTATCATCAGGCACTTTAGAACAGATTAATGACAAAATCTGAGGTTCCACTGTATTTTGATTTAATTTAACCATAAAGATATGTTCTGACTCATTTATTAGCGTCTACTGATTTGGTTGAAATAAGCTTTCAAGACATGCTCTACATTGATAATCAGAGTGATTTTCTCAAAATATTCCACTTTGCTTCTCTGAAAATGTTTCTCAATTAAATATTTTTTCTTTTCAGTACTGCTTAAATAGAATATGCCAGCATTATCTACCACAACTAACATCTACATGACCTGTTAAATACAGAAAGTCATAAAAACAACCAACTCTACCAAACAATATGGTGGATCAGTCCTATACTGTAGTGCAATTCCCAAGCCCTGTGACATCAACAAAGAAGTACCTCAAGAAGAATTTGCAAGCGTAATTGATTGTTTATTTTCATAGCTACACCACAGTCTCTGAAACACCAGTACAGATTTGAGATTAGAATAATTCTAAATTATGAAGCTTTGTTTAAAAAAAACAGACTGCATTGTGGTGTAATGTAAAGGTAAGCACGTTTTTAGCCAAGCACACATTAAGTCCAGTTCTTTTCTGCATGCTCAGAAAATGAAAACAGAAACATGCACATGCAAGTCTGCAGATTTTAAATATCTCCCCTCTGGAACTTTGTGTGAGCAAAACACAGATTTATTTCTTCAAAATTAGCCAGTTAGATGTGGACTGGCCATTAGTCTGCACATTTTCTCTTGACAATCTTTACAGCTCTAGTTACAGATCAGTGCTGTTCAACCTGTTGCCACTGCTGTTTGATCTTTTCTTGTTGCAGATGTATTTTTTGTTAGTTCATGATTATCTTTATAGTTTAACCTCTGACATTGTGGGGTTTTGGTAGGAAAGAATAAGTTCAGTTTCAAATTTTCATTACAGGACTCAATAGTAACTCTATCTCGTGACAGCTTGTGTTTTCTTATAATGGATTTTCTGCATTTTTTTTGTTAGTTTGCTGCATGTTACTTAATCCATATAATATTTTTATTTTTTTTACTCTTATATGGTACTAAGCATACAAAACAAGTCAAAAGTTTGGACACACCTTCTCCTTCATTGTTTTAATTTTATTTTTTTTTACCTACATTGTAAATTAATACTGAAATCATCTAGACTATGAAGGAACACATAAGGAATAAACTTAAAAATGTTAAACAAAATCTGTTTTGCATTTTAGATTCTTCAAAGTAGACACACAACTGATGTCTCAAACACATTAAGAGGCAAGAAATGCAAGTCATGAACTCTTGACAAGACACAGCTGTTAACTGAAAGCCATTCCAGGTGACTACCTCATAAAGCTGACTGAGAAAATGCCAAGAAAGCTGCCATCTAAACAAGAGGTGCCTACTTTGAAGAATGTAAAATATAAACATATTCTGGTTTGTTTAACACTTGTTTGTTTACTAAATAATTCCAAATGTATTTCTTCATAGTTTGGATGACTTTAGTATTAATCTACAATGCAGGCAATTTTTAAATAATGAAAAACCACTGAATGTCCAGTGGGTGTGCCCAAACTTTTGACTGGTACTGTAAGTGTTATATTCAATTAATTGATAGATACTGTAAATGTGCATAAGTAGTTTGTGAA
>BRDA01014165.1:174655-195260 GCA_036984385.1 Crenuchus spilurus
AAAAAAAAAAAAAAAAAAAAAAAAAAAAGTAACACTGCTAACAAAACACAAAAACTCAATAAACTCTTAATAGCAGTTAAATCAAAGTCACCCAGACTAGGAAGGAACACTTTCAGCAACTTAAAAGTGTTAAACAAACCAAACCATGTTTTAGATTTTACTTCAAAGTAGACACACAACTGATGTCTCAAACACATTAAGAGGCAAGAAATGCAAGTCATGAACTCTTGACAAGACACAGCTGTTAACTGAAAGCCATTCCAGGTGACTACCTCATAAAGCTGACTGAGAAAATGCCAAGAAAGCTGCCATCTAAACAAGAGGTGCCTACTTTGAAGAATGTAAAATATAAACATATTCTGGTTTGTTTAACACTTGTTTGTTTACTAAATAATTCCAAATGTATTTCTTCATAGTTTGGATGACTTTAGTATTAATCTACAATGCAGGCAATTTTTAAATAATGAAAAACCACTGAATGTCCAGTGGGTGTGCCCAAACTTTTGACTGGTACTGTAAGTGTTATATTCAATTAATTGATAGATACTGTAAATGTGCATAAGTAGTTTGTGAACATTATTTTGAGTATATATTTTGAGGCTTGTGTACAATATAAATCAATATTAAGAAAAATGGAGTACAGTACTTGAGTTACAGGAATCAGATACAGTACACAAAGCACCATAATTAGAACAGAAAAGTGACAGCAAAGAATGTGTAGCCACTAAGGAAAGATTGTTCTGTTAGCGAGCAATAGTGCAGATAATAGTTGGTGGTAGTACTGCAGACAGGGTGTAAAGTAATGGTTTGGCTAAAAATCTCATTTACATACATTTCAGAATATGAATATGCAGTATGGTTGATTAGCCATATTTACTTCTTTGTTTTTGCACTGGAGCTACAAAGACAAAGTAGCCAAACAGTTTGCCATACAGTGTCAGTAAACCACAAGAATGTCTCTGAGGTTACTTATGATGTCATTGTTGTTTGAGGAAAGTGTATAATGATTTACACATACAGTTTTCACAATGAGCTGTTGACTAAAAGTTACCAGTACTTAGGTACGTTAGTCTGAAACTGGGGACATTTCCAGTTTAATGGTCAGTCGATCATTAAAATGTCCATGGTTTGTTGTAATAAAACATGGTAACATGGTAACTGCTGTATTGTAATAAATTATATTGAAGCCCAAATCTAGATCACATGATAGCCTGAATTCAAGTACTCAGGACAATCAGACTAGCTACCACCTGGTAGTAGGACTCAAGTGCCATAACACCTCGCCTGCTTTTAATCCCTGAGTTAGTTTGTGGTGATTTTGTAGGCTCATTTGACAATTCTTAGCTTCTAGTCAACTTTAACATAGCAGTATTCTCTAAAATTAGATGAGGATGCAATAGAAGTGGTTAATAGATAGCTGCAGCCAGGCCTTTCTTTTGGCCAAAACAAACAAAATGTGCCCATCTGGTCTGCTGCCAGGTCTTTCATATGACTTTCAGGTGTGTAATTAATTCACAATTAAATATGGACTTCAGTCAGGGACTGTACACAGAAAACGAGGAGTCACCCTATGTTCCCTATGAAGAAGCAAACCACCAATGGCTGCATACATTTGGGGTAAGAAAGAAATTGTGTATTAGTAAAAATTTATCTCTTCAATCTCATCTTAATTTGTAAGTATTCCAGCTCAAGTGAACGCTCAGCCTGGATCAGATGGCTTTCTATGATACAGACGCACTTGTACAGACGGGACTTAATGAGTTTAGTGACTGAAGTAGCGCTGTAGATGCCTAAGGTCTAACAACTGTTTGAGCTCTGAAATTGTGAAAACAGATCCAGGATGTTGAGTCTTTTAATAGCATCCTGACCTCCTTCCAGGTGAATTTTGTGAAAGAAAAGACAGATGGCATTATCCACAGTTCTATGCAGCACACTGGACACACTACAGGGGTTGTGGAGATTCAGGAATACTATTGTTGATGTGAGGCATCACCATATTCCCCAAGCACTTCATAACGATGGAAGCGAGTGTCAGTTGGAGGCAGTCATTTAGACATGACACATTATACTTCTTTGGCAGTGGGGGCAGACAGGCTCTTTTGAAGCCCACTGAGGCAGTGGACAGAGGCTGTGAGAGGTTAAAAATAGGCACTGCTGCAGTGTGGTCATATACACTTCGCTGCTTTCTCCATCTTCTTCCTTGTCCACTTACAATATGTGCAATTGCCCTGACTGAAATTACAAATTGGGGTGCGATAAAAAAATGTTTCAGCTTACTGAACAGACACGGCAGTTATGTTGAAAAGTCAGGTTTAGTCAACTAATGGACCGTTATGGATGTTTAATGGGCCAAAATGACACATCAACAACCCGCTATTTTGACATTTTTATTCATATTTTGATATGCTAGATAAAATATTATGTAATCTAAATATGACGTAATGCCGTATATTCGGGTTTTGCGTTTAGCTCCTTGTGACAGGTTTTGCAGCACAGGGCCGAGCTGTTGCTGTTTTTGTTGCCTGCCCCCTCAATTCTGGCTCAAAAGTAAAACTTCTTTTGCATTATGCATGTAGTCCTGAAGCTTGAAATTAGTTGGCAGTTGAATTGCACAAGTAATATTGACTTCCCCACCCCACCTGAAATACTGAAGACAAAAACAATAATATTGTATCCCAGTTATATTGTATGCAAATACATGAGCCTGAGCTCATTTCAGAGCAAAGATCTAATCAGATTAAGCATTTACAAGCAGAAAATATTTAAAATGCATCTTAACCTAATGGTCTTTCTTACACACACACACACACACACACACACACACACACACACACACACACACACACACACACACACACACACACACACATATACTACAATAGGGTAATGCTGTTTGCCCCCAAAAGGTTATTGGAACCCTTAACATTGCATCTTGTTTACATGACTGCTAGATGAGTAATCTTAATCCGAGTCCATCTGAGATTATAATCCTTTTAGAGGCACTCAACTGTAATACTGTAATCCTGTCTACATACAAACAATACCATTCAGCTACATATTATTTTGCTGCTTGTCTGAGATGTCAGCACTGATATGCATTGCTGTCATCCTTAGATAATCCTTCATCCTACAGACCTGCTTTAAATAAAGTTTATTCAGAAAATGTGCTCTGTAAATGCACAGGCTCTGCACGTCAGCATGTCACATGGCTCATTCTCAATCACAGTGGCAGTGCACCAGCTCCTGCCCACCCATATATGGCAGGGGATTATATTTTAATATCATAGGCTTTGGTAATAATTCCTTTTTGATACTTAATTTTACCCCGGCCCAAAATAAAATGGATTTACATGTTCTTTTTAGGCAAACAAGCCAGGCCTGTGGGTGTGAGAAAATGTATGGTGAGTGGTTTTAATCACAGGAAGATTATAACAGACTCTTTTTTCTCTTTTAATATAAGAGATCATGCTTTCTGAATTAGGCACAAAAATGACTCCAGCTTTAAGGGAGCAGTGCACTCGGATCATTGTGATCCTCTTGGTTAAGACGGGTTTTTATCACCAATCTGTATCCTCAGGGCGAGAGAGAGAGAGATTAAAGGAAGATAGTAAGGAAGAGACCAATCGGGAATTTAGTGAGGCTAAATATTTTTGCTTGAGCAATTTGCTTTGATGAGGAATCTCACCAGTTAACGAAACAGGGACTTATATTACTGCCTTTTACTCAATGTTACATTGATATTACATATTAAAGTGGTTATTTTTGTGGCTTATGTTTATCAAAATAATTTAATTCTTCCTAGAATGCGTGGACAAATGAGCTGCATACAATGTGAACTGAAAAGAGTGGTTTTGAGGACAAGCATGCTGCAGAAATAGGAAAATACTATATATATATATATATATATACTCATCCAGTAATAACCAACAAATAACCATACATTAACAGTCCACAACTGATCATGTTGTTGAGGCCCCAGAGCACATAATAGGTTCATAGATGAGCATAATGACAATCTGCTAACAATACCATGAAACTGTAAATAATAATCATTTTCTGAACACATCATATTTTTTTAAGCATGTTCAGGGAACAGATTCATATTTTGAGCCCTGCATCTGACTGCACATTTTGTTCTGGTAGCTTTGTTAGCTGTATTAGGGTGTTGTGTGTGCATGTGTGTATGTATATATTGGATAAATGTATATATAGAATAAATATACATACAGGCAGAAAACCCATATATATTTTTCATAAAGTGATCTATTAATTTAGAAGGAAAAAATGTAATTAAATAATAATAATAATAATAATAATAATAATAATAATAATAATAATAATAATAAAATGCATTTGATTCATGAAATCACGACTGTGACTGAAGACCCTATTTTTCTACGAATAAAACCTTTATTGCCCCGAATGGAATTTGTCTTGCACACAAGGAAGCCATGTCACATACCACATAAAAAATCAACAAACAACACTACCATACCATTCAACATCTAGCGGGGTCACCCATCCTAATCAAAAGTGTCCAAGATGACCATGTGCCAACATCTAATTTAGACAATAATTGAATATTTCTTGGAAGAAAAGATGAGATGGCTTGTTTAGTTTTTGTTTAGTGCAAATGATCCCTACCAAAATTCTGTAGAGTGGGTGGGTTGGATCATCTAATATCCTCAGAGCAAGATTGCTTGTATGCTGCTTTGAAAGTTGAGAAACACTTTTAGCATTAAAAGTACTGATCTGCAATCAGGATCTTCATTACACTTCAAATTGATTTATTTAGCTAAATCAGGCCACAGAGCTCTGCACAAGTCATAGATGCCCATCATACGTAAATGTGAGGTTCTCGGCACAAAAAAATATTACAAATGCTCCTCTGCACAAAGTGCATTGTGAGCCTCATATGGACCAAATGAAGCAGATAAACCTGTGTTCAGTAACAGCTGTTTAAAAAGCACAATAAAAAGTGGCTGATCTGATGGGCCATTGTCTTAATTTATGCATTTATTTTTAAAAATGTTTTGTATTTTGTTGTCTGCTGTCATGTTACATGTCTTGCCACTTAACCCACCCTTACCTATTCTATTAGCCACATTTGACTTGTTTGGTGTAGAAAGCCATTAAGAGAATCTAACACAGACAGCAGCTCAGCCTTAGAAGAATTCAGTGCACTGGGTAAAGATCCTCCACTATATCTGTTTGCCCTTATAAGCCAAGGTGAAGCTCTGTATGAGAAGTGATTGTGCCAGAGCTGAAGAGGTTGGAAAGATAAGCTAAATGATTGGTCAGGACCATGTTAAATCAGTCACGTTCTGGGGTTAGCATAGGTAAGCGTGCTATCAGAAATGTACACTAAAATAGCCAGATGGGCTCTCCTGTGCGTGTATGTGTCTGTGGTTGAACACTCACCAGCGTGAACTACTGAACCCAATCAGACTCATACAGACAGAGATGGGTTAGCACTGACAGGAGGTGATGGCCTATCTCCATCTCTCTTTATCTCACGCTCTCTCTCTTCCCCCTCTGGCACAGAGAACCACCTGTTAGCACCTGTAGATAGAGCTGTAATGCTTTCCCGCTAAAAATATTCCCAGTCGATGTTAGCGGAGATTGATTCTATTTTGTGGGAAGCAGTAAATAGCTAAATGTATTGAATGTACTTGAATGTCATATGTGGCTGATGTACACGGGGCTGTGCTATTTTTCATTCACAACAAAACATTGACGGCTGGTTTGTTTTGATTTATTGCAGCTGTTGGTATGTTTTGTCAATGCTAAGTGGTGTCTGTTAAACATCTGAGTGAAACGTAAGGATCTTATATGAATATTCACTGATAGAGGCTCAGATGGAATGTGCTCAGTAACGTCCCTTGGGCTGTTTGACATGGTGAAATAGCTGGAAAATGAAAGCCACAAGTTTATGAAACTTAGATGTTAGAAAGAAATGCATCTCAATTCTCTTTTTGTCAGTTGCTGCAATGAAGTCTGTCTGCTCACCAAGGACTCATTCCTCACTGTGTGAGTAGTTTCAGAAAACAGCAAGGCAGCCAGACTTTTAATCTGGAAAAAAGGAAGATATTTACTCTTATCTTTGTACACTGGGGATAAAAAAGGGAAAAAAAACACCATGTTGGGCTAAGATGAAAGCAAATCACCCACATTGAGAGATCAATGTTTTAATATGTCCTCAAACATCAAGGCTCTTCAACCTTTTTGTCAGAAACATGTGTTAAAGGATTCTGTCAGGAGTGGGAAGGCAAAATGCTACAGTAATTGTTCAGAAAGCTCAAAAGATGGTAGCGTGGCTGAGCGGCACAAAGATTTCAAATTCCTTTCAGGCAACACTGTGGCGATGTGATTAGCTGACAATTCTGTGAATATTTTTTTTAGATCCTTGTTTTGTCGGGATTTATTCAGGTTATGTGGCTCAGTATGTTGCATTGTCATCGGCCAATTATGGTTTTAACTCTGAGTTTTGCGATTAGCTTGATAACGACAGTAACAGCTCGTTTCTAAGAAATAATGAGACTTTCACAGTAGGGTGACACACTTGATGGAGATGGATTAGTAATTTGTTACAAAGCTTCTGACACTGAATATGTAGCTTCGTTTTTGAAGTATTTTGGTAGACATGCTCGTAAATGATACTGTGATCTCTCTACTGTAATGCAAAGTAGTGCATAATATTGAGAAAAGCTGTCATTGATTGACATGCTTGTAGAAACATAATGGAAGTCAGTGGCCTCAGTTGCGCAGTTAAGGGAAGTAGAAATATTGCCAATGTAATGACACACATTTTGTGTGCTGCTGTGGTGATCACTACCCTGCATGACTATCTTCACCCTCATCCTACTCTTCAGCTTTTACCTCAGTAATATTCTCACTTATATGTGAGAGTCCATACAGTGTTGAAAAGATTTAATGTTGCTGGAACTCCTGGTTGGACTGTATGTGTCTCCCTTTGCATGGTGGTTGCCATCGTACATTTAATCACACACCCTTAGCCATAACCCAACTACACAGTATTGAACACGATCATGTGTGCACTTCCTTATGTCTGTGCATTTATGTATCTGAATGAACTTCACTGTGTGTCTTTGGAGGGTGTGATTGTATGTGCGTGTAAATCTAAAGATAGTTTATGTGTGTGAAATAGGAATTAATGCATGGCTGTGTGTTTGCGTGTTTGTATGTGTGTAGTGGTTTTCTGGGCAGCTCTTGTCCCAGTTAAACGTCTCTCTCTCTCTCTCTCTCTCTCTCTCTCTCTCTCTCTCTCTCTCTCTCTCTTCTCTGTGATATATCATTTGCTCTTGCAGGTGCTTCTACCCAGAACTCCAATGCTGTGGAGCCTGAGAAGCAGGTGGACAGCACAGTAAAGATGGCAGGTGTCATCGCTGGTATCCTCATGTTCATCATCATCCTGCTGGGAGTGGTCCTCACCTTCAAACGCAGGTACCACATCCACACACACACTTCCTCTGTTCCACTACACTTACACTTACACCAGTGCTTCTCAGTGCTGCTCCAGGAATAAACGCTACCCTGCATAGTTTAGTATTTTCTCCAAAAAAAAGTGCAGTTCTCAACCTGTTTACCTTTTTCACTACTACAAAAAACATTCAATCAACTCCCACTTTATTCTCAATGAAGCAATAACAATGTTGGGGTTGTTATTCAATTAATGTAACAAAGACAGACACGAATATTTAATATATACAAAATTGATATGTTTTAAATATTTAAATCAATATTATGAAGTTAATAACTGCATTCACAAATTAGCAACTATAAACTATATAATACTTTACATCATTTTGTTGGAAAAGTAATCATATTACTGTAACGCAGTACATGGGGGCAGCCATGACCTAGTGGTAAGGATCTGTATATAATATATATATATATATCTCTGTATATATATCTCTATATAATATATATAATGTTCAACTTTTAAAAGAGCAGCAGCAGACTGCATCCAGTTAGAAGTGTTTTAACTTATAATGACAGCATAGTGTCATTAGACCGACATTTTTAATGTTATTTATTTATCTATTTATCAATGACCGGGTTGAGAACACAACCAATTTAACTCAGTACAGGCTTGTTAGCTTTAAGTCAATTAATTTAATCCACTGTGTTATTGGAGCAAAAGCACTAAAACAAGCAGGAAAGGACCAGGATTGAGAACCACTGTTCTGTGCATTGTTAAAGCTTAGTCTTGTTAGTATTTTAATGTAGTATGCAAAGAAATTAGTGTCTTTATGTTCTGGCTATTTTAAATATGAGTTTCATTCCTATCTCAGTTTAAGATAAACTACTAAGCAATAGAATAAAGTAACCTGACATATTGTTCATTTCTCTTTATTTGGCTCTTTATTTAACTTAAAAGTTATCTCTGCTTTTCTGACATGTCTAGTTTTTTTGTCTTTTGGTGAAACATGCACACTGGCTTCTTTCATCGCATTGCTGTCTTTCACCACTCTCAACCAAACCATCAACACCTCCTGCCTCAGTCCATTAACCCCTCACTCTGGTCCTTTCTACACCTCCTTTCCTTCATTCTCACAGTCTAGGCACATTCAACTAACCGGTCCTTTCATAGTCACACTCAGCACATGACCCAAGACCCAAACACACACATACCACCAACTGGTTTCATACAAAAGGCCTACTTATGGGCAAAAATGTCATTTTTGAGTATTCAAGCAGCACCCTGATAGCTGCCTGTCTCAACATTTCACCAACATAACACATACTGTCATTCCACTTCACCATACTGAGTCACATTCTTAGGAAGTTTCTGTAGGGCTCAGAAGGAGGAGGCCATTGCTACCATTGCTCATTTTATCGATTCATTAGATGACAAATCGATGCATGTAACCTCATGACTACCAAGGAATTAGGAATAGAAATTTATGCGGGTTTTTGCGAGCTGTCAGAAGGAGTGAAATGGAAATTTGGTAACCTTACGTGGGGTGTGATGCTCATAGACCACGCATATGACTCACAGAATAGTGATTACAGCTTTCTGTGCGATCAATAATATTGAATTGTGATGGTTTTGAAACGAAAGGGCTCATCTCTGCCTTTTTATTCGGTCCTCTCTGCTTGTATCATTTTCATAAATGACAAAAAAGATCACATTTAGTGGTAGATCTCAGCATTCAATGCTTCAAAATAAAGAGGTCTGCCATACATGACAGTGTTCCTCATCTTTTAACCAGCGGAGTTAAAGGACTTCCAAAAGCTGAGCTTTCCTCCATTGTAAATGTGATGCTGTAATTAATTAAAACAGAACATTTTCCTTGTGTTGAGGCAGACAGTGTGTGGGAGGCTACAGTGTCAGGGGTTGCATGTAAAATGACGCTAGCAGTCAGTATTCGTAGAACAGTAAACCTAGAGCCATAAGTATAGTCAGGCTCGATATCTACCGCTATTTCAAGACTCAATTTAACTGGAGCTTGAAAGTTTAAGAACAGAGAGAAACCTCCAGTTTCCACGAGACTTTCTGAACTGAGCTGAGTTTAGCACAGCCGGAAGGCTGAAGCCCATACTCAAGGAATATGGACAGCAAGAGCAGAGGCAAAACAACTTAACACTACAAGATCCCTGGAACATCTGCCTTCTTTGGATCATTTATATTTCATCCAGTGACACAGATGGTTAAGCTGGGCATTGATGTTCTGTGAATTGTAGAGTTTTACGTGACTCTCGTTCGCTATGAATTATTTATGAGGAGTAAAACCTGGTGAGAGTGTAGTAAACTGCACATTTAATCTTTTAGAGACAGTGTAACATATGTTTTAAGAAGGCTGCAGAGAAAGGCTTCATTTTTGAAGTTAATAATACAAAGGTGGATGAAGTGGACAGGCTGGGCGTAATGGGAAATTGATGTTTTTTTTTTCTTCTTGCCAATAAAAAGTACCCCCAGGCACCATCAGAATGGCAGAAAGACCTTTTACTGACTCTAGGAGGACAAACTGAATTATTAACAATGCAGACATGTCTTGAAACTTTGAACTGTGATAACCTTCCTGCTCTTTTGATGTGTTTGAGAAGACGTCTTCAGAGTTTGACTAATCTGACTTTGCTTACCCCAATAATTTGGTCACACCTAAATGAAGCTGAAGAGAACTGATTTGGTCGATTCACACTGTAAGATAACACCAACTAGTTAGTCTTTTATCTTCCAGCTGCGCCTTGCATGCTTCAAGCTTTTGGTGGCTTTTGGAGATTTTGGTGAAAGATTATGCATGTATTCAACTTAATTATGTGTTTGAACACCCACAGACGTTTGTGGAGATTGAATTAGTAGCATAATTGCAGAAAGCTTAGATAATGCTTAACTCATTTCCATTCCAACACTCACCCACTCACTCAAGCTTTTCCATTCCAGCTAAAGGTGAAAAATCTAGCGGGGTCACATTCACCTTAATCTACATACAAACTCATTGTATAACAGCAAACCACACTGAAGCTTTCAGATGCTACTTGATAAACTGATGAGCAGGATGAGTGATGGTGTGTGTGTGTGTTCCTAAACCTCTAGTCTCATTATACTTTGTCTCTTATTTCTTCTCCTCTGGGCTGCGTCCGCTAGAGAAATCCACACCTGGAGAACTCTGAGTGTGGGGTATTGTATGTTTATTTCTAGCTACGCATTCTCAGCCCGTTTCTACGATTTTCGTGATTTATTTATCCTCATTTGTGTGCAGTTTATCATTTGTCTTCCACATTATGGCACATGCATGAAAATGTACTCTTTGGTGATGACTTCTAAGTTGTACATGTCTCCAGTAGTGATACCATACAGTAGATGTTGGATATATATTGAAGTTTTAAGTATCACACCTTTGTTTAATGTGAGTGCTGTTATGGTTTCAGTGTATGAGTCAATGTTTCTATTCTTGTGGGCTTTTGTTTTAGCACTAACGCATGGGTGGTCATTAATAAATGTCAAATTCTGCAATGATATATGCTGAGATATAAATTAAAACGATTTTAATTTCTAGAGCAAGATCTTATAACCCAACAGATCTCCTTTTCATAAGCAGCATTAGCACAGTAAATCCCATGATGCTAGAGTGACTGTGAGAAGAGCTCTTCATGCTCTCATTTACCTCATGAAGGACTTCAAACACCACTTTACACCACAAGCCAGGCCAGCCAGTAATTATTTCCCTGTAAAAATGTCACAACCCTTTCTCGAGTGGCTCGCTAAGCCGTTAAGCTAATATGTTTTGTTCATAATGGCAAAAAGGGAACTACTCCCACACCAAGCCACCTACCTGAGAACTGTTTGTAGTGGATTTAGCGTGAAGCTGAGAGGTGTACAGGTCTTTTCCTTATTGTTTGTGTAAAATAATGAAATCCAAACAGGCCAAAATTCATGTATTATTGAAGACATATACTTGTGGAAGTTCTCATCAAAATTCAGTCACTGGTAGAAGTATAGTCAGAATGCAGACTAGCCGGTCATACAGAAGGAGATGCTTGGGTGATTTGCCCTCATTAAAATAACAATAAACCTGCTTATTTGGTACAGAACCTAGAAGGGAAAAAGTTATTAATGCTATTAATGACTCCTATTCTGAAGAAAATCATGTAAAGAATGTGGATAAGCCAGATCCATTGCCATAATGTCAGGCATTTCAGAATGCTTCCCATTCATTATTAGCAATATGAGCTAATGTTGATAACTCAAATGTGTACAATGTTTAAAAATGACTCATAACCAGAAGTTTATTGAGGTTCTAGTGCAAAATGCCGACAAAACCAGCCTGTAGATAACCTAAATACATCCACTGACATAATGTCAGACTTGTGTCTATCAGTCACTGAGATTCAGTAAAACTGAACATTGAGGTTAATTAGTTTTCATTCACTGATTTCATTCATTTCATTCAGCAATGCTAACAGACCACGCACAGAAACTAGATGAATCCAAACATACAGGAGTGAGACCTGACTTGCATCAGCCATTTTTAATTGCGACCTTTCTCATTTATTATAGTTCACCACCGCATGCAAGACTGCTTCAGAACAAAGCCCTTTTAATATCCGCCAAACTCAAGAGTCAATAGCAGCTTCTCAATATATCCTCACCTACACCTACATTATATCAACAAACTGCACCCCTGACACCTCGCTGACAAGTTTTATTTAAGAAGGGCTGCCCAAATCCCACTCTATTATCTCTGATGTACTTCAGTCAGAGTAAATAGAGAGAGGCAGAGAGTGTATTGTCTCAGATATTAAGTATCTTAAAATAACAAAGCATTTCTGAATATACGTGCTCTTTAGGGCTCACTTCTGCCTTTTTAAGCCGAGTGGTAGAATAAAGGTGGATGTGTTTCTACATCAGCAAGGTATTTTCTGAAAGCAGGCACATACGTAGCATACCTTTACCTAAAATATAAAGAATACATTGTTTGAAAGAACAGCTCTGATCATTACGGTGTATTCATATGCATAGTCAGGCTGAATAATTCCTCCCTTGATCAGCATTACTGCTGGAAGAGGAGGGGATGTGTTCACTTTAAGTGTCCATTTGGTTAGTACTCATTCCCAGACCATTAAACACACACACATACACACACAAAAGCTCTAGCAATGCAGCTCTATACTATCCATATGGGACTGGTCATTGCACCATTGCATCAGGTGTGCTCGTTTTTTTGCCCTTGTCGACCAGTGGAGCAGGGCTGAGCACTACCACAGGGCTTTAGCAGATAAATAATAGATGGTTGGTAATGGATGGATGGTGAGATGTCCTCAGAATGGTGTGATACAAGTAAACGAATGTGACCTTGAGCTTTATAAAAGTGTAAATGGTGAGTCGGGACACTGTACAACCTTCCTGCCTTTACCTCTTCACTTCTGATGGTGTGTATGTTGGTGTGTTTGAGAGCTGGTTAGTACGTTATGCATGGAACAGTTCATACAAGCACAAACATATTTTGTCACAGTCATAGTCTTGTTTGATTGAAGTTATTTTGCATGTGTGACTGTGTGGCATGTGTGTAACAGTGCTTCAGTTAAGCTGAATATTGTTGCTGTTTAATCTTATAACTCTAATAATGTTTTGATACATTATTTGCAGCCCTTTCCATTATATGACACTTTCATGACAAATTGACCAATAGAAATGGTTAAAAATGGAAAACCAGTTATGTGAAAGTTTATTTAATGTTAGGAACATGTTTACCTTTAGAGAACGCCGTGCAGACCATTAGGCATCTTCTAAAAATAATGAACTAAACGGTTTGTGAGCCCTTTCGAGTTATCGGTCACGCTTTACAATAAGGGCAACATAGCAGGACTTAAGATTGTATTAAGCTTTACTAAATGGTTAAACAGAACAATCTATCAGCCAGTCTGCCATCTTTATTTGCAGCCTTACCTTGATTGATATTTAGACTTTGACTAAGTGCTCATACAAGACTTTATTAAGGTTCTAATTGGGTAATAAATCAATGAAGACTTTATTTCTCACAAATATGAGAAGTGTACATGATAAATGGTTGATTAGAGCTAAGTTTGTGTTATCTCAGGTCTTACATTAATATTTATAAATTGCTTCTTATCTTGAATGAATGATTAACCATTTCACAGTGCTTAATACATTCTGTACTATTAATAGATCCATCCTTATTGTAAAATGCTCAGAATTTCCTGAAATAATACATAAATGTGACCAAAATGCTAGCAGATTTTCTTATAAGTCATGTTGGATGACAAAATATTTGTATAATTGTTTATAATTGTGTTTTTATAAGGTTAATTAATCTTAATTGATTAATCTTAATTCATTAATGCCTTCTCATCACATTTATGCCAAAATTTGAATAATTGTAAAGGATTCATAAACTTTAGTTTGCATATATTAGTCTGCATGAACCAAAATATATGTTGATGTGTGTGTAGAATGTTTGCAAGCTTGTGTTGTCTGTGTGTGTGTGATTAAATAATTTTACTATCATTTATAGTGAGGTGTTAATCAGCCATGAAATGATAAAACTATAGCCATTCCTTCTTTTTCTCTCTGCTTCTTTCTCTCCTTCTTGCTGTGTCTTTCTTCCCATAGCAAATTATGATATAGCTCACAGAGTCTGAAAATATATATGAAAGAGGCTCTTACGAGGCTGGCAGCTCCTTGCAGTTCTTACTCTATTAATATTTATGGATACCTTCACCTGCCCATGCTCTGTTCACTTCGCTTTCTTTTATTAATATCATAAGAACAATGTCAGCAGGCCTCTTTAAAGGGCCATTGAGATGAAATGGCCTAAGATGGATGCCTCGGCTGAGCGGGGATGCCGCCTTCATCTGAAGACTGTTTGCAAAGCACAGCTTTTTTTTAAGTGCTCACAGCTCTTTTCAAACGCTATTTACCAGCAAGGCTTATATCCAAATTGCGCTTTACGACTTTGGCCACAAAACAAGGCGAAGGGTAATAGCTGTTTATTGGATCAAATTTGGAGTTAGTGAGCAAGTGCATATTAAAGCTGCCACTAATAGCATATAGCTTACTGACTGTGTGTCTTATTATGTGGGCCAAGTAATAACTTGGATGAATAAATTATTCTCAAAGGGATGTTTATCACAAATTATGGAGGCTATTTGCAGACCTTTACTGCTGTTAACGATGGACCTGATAGTTCTACATACTTTTACACTGATGCTATTCAAGACTTCAGTTGGATATGATGTATAAAAGAGGCTTAAAGCCAGTTTAAAGCCAGGTTTGGGCTGTTTTATCAGTAACTGAATTAACAACACATCTACCTATTTTGGCATATCGCCTCATAGTACTAGTATTGCTGTCTATAATGCTGACATTATATAGAAGATATACAGAAATACTTAAAAATTTATTTAAGAAAATACTTAAAATATTTGAGAAATACTGAAACAATGTCAAACGTATAGACAGATTCATATTTCATATTTTAGCACAGACATCAGCACAACTGTAGTGCAATAAGCTAATAATTGCGTAATGCTCATAAAAAGTACATATTAGGCTCATATACACATATTAGGATGCTACAGCTCATTTGTAGTTTGCTAGATTGTAATCTATTATATTAAATACATTACCAGTCAAAAGTTTGGACACACCTTCTGGACATTCAGTGTTTTTTCATTACTTAAAAATGATCTGCATTGTAGTTTAATACTAAAGTCATGTAAACTATGAAGAAATACATATGACATTATTTAGTAAACAAACAGTGTTAAGCAAATCAGAATATGTTTTATATTTTACATTCTTCAAAGTAGGCACCTCTTGCTTAGATGCCAGCTTTCTTGTCATTTTCTCAGTCAGCTTTATGAGGTAGTCACCTGGAATGGTGTTCAGTTAACAGCTGTGCCTTGTCAAGAGTTCAGTACATGGAAGCAGAAGAGTAAGTTCTGCAATAAAAACTTAATGCTTTGGCATTCATCAGTGTTTACCTAAGCCAGTACTACTGTATGTCACCCATTCATTTGGCTTCCTGGCCAATCACAAACTACTACTCAACTTTAAAAGGAAGCAATTCTGCCTTTGTTTTTTGTTTGGCAGTGTCTACTCTAGACTGAATGCTGCATCCAGGTCCTATGAAAAGACCCTAACAAGTATCCTCTCTGCTAATATCCTCTTCAGAGTTTTTTTTAGGGCAGAATTGCATGAGACATCAGTTGTGTGTCTACTTTCAAGAATTTAAAATCTAAAACATGTTTTGGTTTATTTAACACTTTTAAGTGTACTACATGATTCCTTATGTGTTCCTTCATAGTCTGGATGACTTCAGTATTTATTTACAATGTAGGAAAAAAAACTGAATAAGAAGATGTGTCCAAACTTTTGACTGCTACTATGTGTTGTACATTTTTACTAGCCACATTCATATTTTAACTCCATACTTCAGCTAATAATGGTAACATGACATTATTCATTTGACAGATTTCATGGAATGGTCATTCTCAAAGATATGTCATGGAAGTTGTGCATCAGATTTCTTCTCATTACTTCTGGAAAACTACCAAACTCCACAGATTAGCTCCTGAAATTCTCTGTATCCAGAGACAGATGCTCTCTTGTAGTTATTGACGACAGATAACTAGATCAGATGGATTTATTAGGGTGATAGACCTCCAAAAGCAGAGTGGAGGCATCTTCCCAGCAGTGGCTTCTTCCATGCATTGAATACTGTTAACCAAGCAATAGCTGGATACACAAAACATTAAATTAGCATTTGACTTTGCAACTGTATTCCTTTGCTAGTGTCACTAGTCAGTGGGTGTCTCCATTAATTGATACCATCTGGTCTATATTATCATATGTGTCTGCAGCATTTCATATGATTGTGCCTCAGCGTTCCTCTGAAAGCAGCCGGTTTGTAGAAACGGAGGCGTGTTGGCGACAAGCTCGTCAGAGCGGCTCATTTAGGAGGTGGAAAATGAGGACCAGTTGTCAAACATTGGCATCACCTGCTTGATTCCCTGCACTATTTCAGCATATCTGTCTAGCTGTTTCTGTCTTCTTTTTGTCTCACTTTCTCTCTTGTCTCTTTTTCTACCCTCATCTTTTGACACTGAATAGCACGGTAGTCTATTAGCATCCCATCCCTTAAATCTACCTGACACACACATACATAATGCAGAAACACACACACGCATAATCGTCCTCATCCATGTTCATCCTCCACACCACCTCTCTCCATCTCTTTTAGGCTTTACTTTCATTTGAATGAAAGCCAGATGTGCTGTTTCACTTCTTTATTTTGATTTACTGTTTGCTAGGCATTTTAGTAGCCACTAAGGGTTCTGTCAGTAATATGTTGATTGGGTAAAGTAGCTTATAAACCTTTTAACAGTATAATATTGTAGTAAAAACTCACAGATTTAGTGATTAGCACTTAGGCCTAGATGTAGTAATATCCTACATAAAACACTAATGGACTAATTTTCTGAACACTGATGCAAGAAAAACTTCACATAAAAATATTGATTGCATCCAGCAATAAAAGAAATGTAATGAGTACCAGTTAGAATGACCTCATTTGCATAATGCTAACTGGGATCTACCAGATTTAATTAACTATTAGCAACATCAGCATTTGGAATGAAGTTTTCTTTAAAGCCTGGTGCTAAACTACATTTTCAGTCGATATCAACAAGGATTTGCTCAAGTCAGTGTCCAGAAAAGATTGTGTTTAAAAAGAATATCATAGTAACACTCCACAAGTCTTCTCCATTGTCCCTATTAGCTATCTCTTTGTTTGATTTGCCAATCACTAATCAATGCATTTGTTCTTTTTTGGGGCTCTTTCTATTTTGTTTTGTTTTGTTTTGTCCCACTGCTTTGTCTTGATGCTTCAGAAGAAATGCGTATTCCTACTCTTACTACCTGTAAGTAGCATGTCACTAAAACTATAGCTTTATTAATGATTGTTCCCCCTTTGTTGACTTTATATGCTGTCTCAGATCCCAATAGTACATGTTTACCCATTCATAATTGACCACCTATCCCTGACTGTTAGACTGCCAATAATGAAAGAATTCAGTAGTTATTTTCAGCAGACAAAGGTTCACTGTTGACTAAATATGTTAGAAAAATGGCATTGTAGACCATGTCTCAGAGTGGTTTCTACATGTCAAAACATAACACTGGAGGTTTAATTTAGTAAGAAGGGAGTATTGCTGAACTTTGCCATGGCAGACAGTGCATTTCAGCACCAACAGTTTGTTGGCCTAACAGTACATGACATGTCTCAAGTCAATGGACCTCTTTCTATCACTATATCCATGCATCTCCACTTTTATTTTTTTAACTTTCATGACCTCTCCCATATTCTGCAACAAGCTTCCAGCCCCTGAACACTAACCTCTTCACAACTATAATGGCACACTCAATGAAAATGTGACTAAACTAATTTAGCTCTCCCATGAGGAAACGTCCTCCGGTTATGAATTCTCCACCCTGTTCCAGGAAGACGGCTTAGCCACTCTATGCCACAGCCCTTTGCCACCTTGTCTCAAATCCCTTTTGAATCCCAGACTTCCTGAAATTGCTCTCTTTTCCCATTTAATCTATGTGTTCTGGGCTTGGCTATTACTCTTGCCTCCGGATTCTATGGCCTCAAAAAGTTGGATTCGCTCCCTGCACTTTTGTGAGTAGCCTCAGGATGTTTGCCTCATACGTTAAAGGATTTAAGAGTGCCGGCTACTCTGCCTTTTTTTTTTCTTTCTTTCTCTTTGCGCCTGCCGCTCTTGAAATATAGATGAAAGTCAGAACTCAGCCAGTCTGTCATCAGAGAGGCCTACAGGCCAGCTAGCCACAACAGCCTCAAATAATTCAGTTACTGCAAGACACTTCTGAATTTGGAGCACTGCTGTTTCCTAAATGTAGACATTCCTGATCAAATTTTGTATCATAATATATTCCAAATCAATTAATCAGATGTTAATGAAGTTGACTTTAAGTTAGTAATACACGCTTCCTAAATATGCTGCTAAAATAATCTCTCATAATCCTGACATGACTTAAAATGACACCAAATGTCACTTTACTATGAGTGTTAACCAGACAGAAACAACACTTCTAGTAAGGAAATGTATCATTTAGTTTATTTTTATTTTGCCAATTTTCTCCCATTTCCAATGTGGTAGTTGCCAATTAATCCAAACCATTAGGGGCTCTCCCCATCCCTGTCCCTGACTCTAGGAAGGTGAAGTCATGCACATGCCTCCTCTGCTGTGTGTGATATGGCCACCATCTCTTCTCAAACTACCACTTGATACACTGTCACTGGGAAGTCAACGTGCTCAGAAGAAAGCGCAGGATTCCCAGCTCCGAACGCCGATTGGTAGACGCCTGAGCCAGCGGACATTGCAATGTGTGAGTGATAAGGAGAGAGAGAGCACCATCTACCCACCCAGAGAGAGCACTGCCAATTTTTGCTCTCTTTGGCCCTGGCTGTTGATGGCAAACAGCATGACCTGGATTCGAACTCACAATCCTCTGTTCATAGTGTCAGCGTCTTAGCCTGCTGAGCCCCTCTGGGCCCTTTTTATTTATTTATTTTTTATATAAGAGTGGCTATTTCTAAACCATCTAGCCATATTACCTGCAACATTCAAATCTGCCAAAGCTGAGCAGGTCTGAGTCTGGTTAGTGCTTGGATGGGAGACCTCAAAGGAAATCGTGTGTGGCTGCTGGAAATGGTGTTGGTGAGACAACAGGAGGTGCTGTTCTTGTGTTCTGTGTGGATCACAGTGCAGGATAAACTGTATGCATGTGTAACCTGTACTGTACAAATGCAACATGAGTCATAAGACCATGCTCAAAATAAGACCCCTGAGCATTTCTTATACAAGAGTAGAGGTGCTTCTATGACATCCTGGCTAAATGTCCCTCTTCTAATCATCCCCATTTTCAAAACCTGGCTTAGACTCTCATCATCTCTCTGTCTAATAGCTAATATGAGCTGAGAGTTGGCAGACTGGCTGCTGTCTCATCATCCAGGTGGATGCTGCTCATTGCTAGTGGTTGAGATGACTCGGAACATCTGTCTTAAATGTCAAAGTGCTTCCACATTTATGTTTACAAAATTACTATAGAAATGTAGCTGTAAGTACGCAATTGATATACTTTGCAGTTATCAATCAAAACCTCTAACTCTAAAAAACTCTAAAAAGCTACATTACTTTGGAACTGAAAAAGTTTACATTTACATTTAGCAGATGCTCGTACCTGAAGTGACTTACACATTCATGTTACAGTCATTCAGTCATGTAGGTGAATGTAGCATTAGGAGCCCAAGGACTGCTATAGGTATAGTGTGGTGTACTTAACCAGGCTGAGGATTGAACCCTATGGGAGGCACCATTGATACCCACCACACTATGCCATCCATTGTAAAGCGAAGATAAGTCACTCGTCACAGTGGTTTTCTGTTCAGTCCTGATGTCAGTTTTTATATTTAGATTGTTATTCATTTCATACAGTTTCACACATTATTATGTTTTTCCAGAAGTGTATAGCCTCAAAGGTCTTGTTTACTCAACTGGATTTAATATCCGTGATCTAAGCTCTTAATTTGGAAGTGCATCATATAAAGCAGATGACATACAGATTCAGGCATGTTCATCTTGGTCTGCTGGGAGGCTGCAGATAAAGTTAATGTAATTAAGATTTACGTCTTCTGTGCACATTTATTACCGCAAATGAACCAAATTCCTCATTTTGTGCACACAAGATATTTTTGTTCCATTTTTTTCCCTCCTTGGGACCATATGTTACCCCCCTCTTTCTTTCCCCTTGAATGATGGTGTGTGTATTTCTCCGCGTGTGCGTGTGTGTGTGTGTGTGTGTGTGTGAGAGAGAGAGAGAGAGAGAGAGAGAGAGAGATGAGAAATGCAGCATGTTTACCAGCACTGCTGTGGCATTCACATTTTGGCTATCATTTTTTGTGCATGTGGATTCATTGTGCAGCTGTGTGTGTGTGTGTGTGTGTGTGTGTGAACAGTTTCCACCACTCTGATCAACCTTTAGCTAACCCACGCCTGATATCTTTATTAATGAACATGCTGTGAGTTTCATGCA